>JALIZF010001409.1:0-286786 GCA_029948255.1 Telmatactis stephensoni
AGCCTTTGCATTTTTTCGATTTTTGACTATTTTTCCTCACTTTGCATTGGCTATTGGTCGATTTTTGGCCATTTTTCATCATTTTGCATGGGCTATAGCATTTGCATTTTGTCGATTTTTGGCTATTTTTCATCATTTTGCATGGGCTATAGCCTTTGCATTTTGTCGATTTTTGGCCATTTTTCATCATTTTGCATGGGCTATAGCCTTTGCATTTTGTCGATTTTTTGGCCATTTTTTCATCATTTTGCATGGGCTATAGCCTTTGCATTTTGTCGATTTTTGGCCATTTTTCATCATTTTGCATGGCCTATAGCCTTTGCATTTTGTCGATTTTTGGCCATTTTTCATCATTTTGCATGGGCTATAGCCTTTGCATTTTGTCGATTTGTGGCCATTTTTCATCATTTTCAATGGCCTATAGCCTTTGCATTTTGTCGATTTTTGGCCATTTTTCATTATTTTGAATGGCCTATAGCCTTTGCATTTTGTCAATTTTTGTCAATTTTTCATCATTTTGCATGTCCTATAGCCTTTTACATGTTGTCAATTTTTGGCCATTTTTTATGATTTTTCTTGGGCTCTATCCTTGGGATTTTGTTGATGTTTGGCCATTTTTCATCGATCATTTTTCATGGCCTATAGCCTTTGCATTTTGTCGATTTGTGGCCATTTTTCATCATTTTGCATGGCCTATAGCCTGTGCATTTTGTGGATTTTTGGCAGTTTTGACGTGATTAGGATCCTATATTCAATGATCTTGCTTTCTTTGAATTTTTCCTTTTCATTTTCTCTTATATACAACTAACCTCCATATACAGCTTCTGGAATCATTCTAACTCTCCATGGTTTTGGTGTTTTTCAAGTTAGCTTTTTGGGAGAAGTTTTTCATAGATATTTTCAAAAATAATCCTGAAGTCTTAAAACACTGCTTCCCTTGAATTCAAGGAAATATGGAGGGGTCCAATACAAGGCACAACAGATAGAACTGATGGTGGATTTAAACCAGGGTTAACAGGAATATAAGAAGATTGACTTGAAGAAGTATCAACATGGTAAGTATGGTCATTGGCATTACTTGCAGGTGTGGTGACATTGTTTTTGTAAAACTTCTGGAGAATTTCATACACAATCTGTCTACTGTAAAATTGTGCTGGCCAGTCACCAGGTTGAGCTGAGGGAGCAAAAAGTTCTTCAAGTGTTCAGCCAGATTTTCGCCCCATGTAAGGTAATCCGGAACTAGGCTGGATTCCGGATCCTATGGCCTGGATTCCGGATCCCAGTCGCTCGGATTGCGGATTTTAGTCAATGGATTCCGGATTCCAGTTCTGAACTCCAAACTCTGGATTTTGGATTCCAATCTTTAAAATGTCTGGATTGCGGATCCCAAGATTCGGATTCCGGATTCCAAAGTCATATTTTTCTTGGATTCCGGATTCCGGATTACCTTACACGAGGCGAAGATTTGTTTGCAGAACTATATCAAATGTGCAAAGTCATTATTACTTTTAAGTGTCAGCTCCACACTTAAGTCTACTAAATGAACATCATTCATTTGTCTCATTGTTCTCACAGATTCAGAATCACTATAGGTGTGTGTTTCCAATCGACTCCTTTCTAGTTCAGGATTAAAAAAAGTGCTTCTTATCCATGAAGGCATACTAGAAGAATATGAAGAAGCCAGCTTATACATTATCACTTGCTGCTATGAAAATATTGTTCTAGCGATTACCATATTTCGGAAGAGTGCTCGGAAGGTAATGAAGTGTAGCGTAATTTGCATCAAGTGTTGGCCATGGAATGCATGCATGAATGCATGAAAACATGACAAACTAAAACAAAAGAGCTGCATCATGCATGAACGAGTTGTCGACCACTATATCCGGCCGGCCGGCTGAAAAATATACTGATTTGATGCTTATATTTGACAGCCTTAAAATGATTCAGTAAATTAATCTGAAACCGCTACATTGTTTTTAAGCAGCAAGTGATAACATCTGCGCATGTCTCCAACTTCTATATATTGTCTTGGACAAATGGATAATTTTGAAAGGATTTTGTAGCTGTTCGCACTTCTGCACTCGACTGTAATGCTCCGAAAAACTTTGGGGAGACGACAAAGACTCTCTTTATGAGAGAGATAGCCAGGATAAAAATTGAGGCCACTTCCGTCCAGCGGTTCGCGCATACTCGTCATGTTATCACTTGCTGTTAGGTTTTAAACTAGACTATTTGATTTGCAATTCACATGCAAGCATGTGACTCATCAGGCTAAAAACATCTTGGCCATAATTATTTCATTCCAGCGCTTCCGAGACTTTTTCATAACAAATAGATTCGGTTAAGTAAAGACAAAAACAAACAAACAAACAAACAAACAAACAAACAAACAAACAGACAAACAAACAAACAAACAAACAAACAAAAACAAAACAAAACAAAACAAAACAAAAACAAAACAAAACAAAAACAAAGACAAAAACAAAAACAAAAAAACAAAAAACAAAACAAACAAACAAAAAACAAGAAGCTTTAATTTTAGATTATCTTCAATTCTATTGTGATGTTAGTCTTATTCTAAAGAAAAACATCTTTTAAATCGTCCGTCTCGCAACTGCAAAAAATAGAGGTAACAACTTTCTTGATCGTTGAACTCGACAGCGCTAGCAGCCGCTTCCGCTATTTCTAAATTATGCGATAAATTTTGTTTTGGTTTGATAGCAACTGCAAAGATAGAACGTACTAAGTAGCAACTAATCCATTAACACTCCACGTCAGCGCTTCCCGGCGCTCTTTGTGTTAAGACTGCAAAATATCAAATCGCTTTATCGTTTAATTTTCTCAACATTTTAACGATCTGTATAAGGGCTCTCATAATGATAAACAATTTCAAGCCAAGAACAAGTGAAGCAGCGTGCAACATTACCTCAAGCTTCAACTCTTCATGTCAAGTAAGTTTTAATTGTTCAGGAGAGAGTTTCCACTTCGCATACATTGCGTTAATATTGACATTTGGTCTCTTAAGTAACACTACTTTACTCTATCCAGTCTACAAAGAATGGAAGAGGAATAAAACAGCCGACAAAGTCTTTATAGTTTGTTTTATACTCTCTAACATCGTAGCGGTAATTGTTGGCTTGCCACTCCGAACTGAGGTCTTGTCAAGATACAAAGATCTTGTATTATGTATTGGGAAAGTAAGAGTACTTCAAGGAATTGAAAATTCCACTTGGATCTTATGTATTTTCGTATCAGTTACGATCTTTGCTGTCATGGGGTTTGATCGATACGAGGCTTTATCCAGATTTCCTCATCAAAGATATTTCACCGTAAATAAAGCTGCTCTTGTGTCTTGTTTCATGTGGGTGTTCTCCTTTGCAGTCGCTAGTATCGTTTTCATGACATTCCCAAGCGAATGCAGGCTAAAAGCGATGAAAATCGAAGGTAGTTCAAAGCGACATGAGCGGATGATAACAGAAGCCGTAATATTGGTATGGGTTTGCATATGTTGTGAACGATGTGCAAGATATCTTAAAGTCTCCGCCACAAGAATCCGAAAACACCGACAAGAAGTCAACAACATGCTTGGTCACAGGCAAGCTGAGGTTGAAATCAAGTTTACCAAAACTGTTATTGCTTTTTGCTTCTGTAACGCCATTTTTGCCAATCCCTTTGCAATAACTGTAGCGGTCTTTGCATTTAATCCTGACATGAAGGGTGGCTGTATAGGTTTTTGGGCTTCAACGTCCCTGTACTGGGGTTTTGGAATAACACCAATTATCTACTTTTCTTTAGATAAAAGAATGCGTAAGCATTTTAAACTCAAAAATAACATAGTCAACACCACCCCCAGTCAAATGACTACCAGAACGCAGCCTGGCACTAGAAGTCTACAAAATGGCGAACCAGCTAAAATCGAAGAAAAAGATAAAAGAATGGGTCAGCGTTTCAAACACAGAAATAACAAAGTCCATACAGACCACAGTCAAATGACTACGAAATCGCAGCCGGGCACAAGTTTGAAAAAACACCGAATCATGCCACAGCTAGAATCGAACGAGGAAAAGAATGACCAAATAGGAATGACCAATGAATTAACCTCAACTACGATCTAGTTTGGAGTGTCAAAAATTGATAGCTTCACGACAAATCTGTCACGAACGCCTTTAATTCTGAGTTTTTTCCTCGATGTCAAAATCAATAAGATCACATAGTTACACGCCTATATTATAAACCAAAAAATGCCCTTTGGGAAATTTCAGTCTTGATCTTCAACAACTCCAGTCTGTTATTGGATATGAAGAAGAATCTTCAATAACTGTTTACATGCCAAGCGAATATCTGTAAACCTCCAAACATATATAACTGGATTGATGCTGGAGTTCAGTGCCAAGGATATCTTAGCAAAGTCGTGCAGGATTGTAACGGTATCTCTATGAGACCCGTTAAAATGCAGTACCCCAGTGCAGAGTAATGGGAAATTACAGATCAAAAGGCAGCCTAATATAGCCAACATTGTTTTAATGGTTTTTCTGTATTTAGAAACATCAAAGATTCCTTGCGATATCACTGTGGATTGTTCAGCGTGTATTTGGCACGTGTAATGGTGCAAACTTTGAAAGGACTTGATATAGAAAACTATTACAACCAACAACATAGATCCAATAAAGAATGATGCAGCAATACTTACAGGACTTTGAGAAGCCATAAAAGCAGAGAAATATTGTCCAGTTACAATTATAAGTAACGTAACGATCCACGTTGAGACGACCAACCAACGGACGCGTTTTTTCGTGACGAGATATTTGTATCGATGCTTAAGGTGAATAGCCAAATACCTGTCAACGCTGATATAGGCAGACATGGTGATCGAAAGTCCAGAAAGATAAAACTTGATCACAACAAACACAAATTCCGTTACAAAAAGCCATTGACAGTGTTTTTGCACCAAGAGAATTACAATGCGAATAATTTCAATAGGGTGATGCAGAAGACCAACTAGAAGATCCGTAAACGCCAAACTTGTAATTAAAATGTAAGACGGTGTTTGGAGAGTTTGGGTTCTTATGATGGCAGTAATGATCACTCCATTGCCAAGCGTTGCTGAAATCGCTAAAATGGCGTTCAGGCCGATGATAGTGGCAGCATATGACTTCTCGAGTAAATGAGTACTACTACTGGAACTCACGGTTGGAGAATCGATGCAGCTTTTGCTTGAATTCATTTCACAATATAACTTTTGGCCGCCAACTACACAGTGAGACTCACGGAAACACCTACAGAAAAAGAAAAGAAAACTTTTTTAGACGGGTTTGCTTGGTGTTGGGGGAAATCTAGCCGGTTTGATCTTTTTCAAGGGGCCGGGAACCTATAGTTAAATATTGCCAATATTCAAAAACGACCTGAAAAACATGGTAAGTGATATTTTTAACATTGTCATTTTCAACACGATGACATAGTATCTACTGCATTCTGCAGTATATACAAAAATCGAAGTTCTACGAAACCAAGTTCAATGTATAAAGTCAAAGATGGTGACTGCAAATCAAGCAGCTGTCCAAAATGGAGCCGAAACAGAAAAAAGCGTGCATGGTTCCTTAGCAATGAATGGGAGGACATTAAAAAATTCGCATTGTCAGCTACGCGCTAGAACTACAGAGAATGTCTTTTGAGTTGAAGACCATTAGCGACAAGGCTTACGAAATTGAAGAATCAATCGAAGCTATTCAATTGTTATAGAGACCTTAAGATCGACGTTTACGGCAAACTTCAACCGCCAAATGACAAACTTTAGCCGTCTGTTCTCAGCCGTTTTTTCACTCAAGTGAAAATATCTTTATTTTATGTTGTTAAGAGATTTGTTCTTTATTTGTTTGTTGGATTGATTTAAGGATTAGAGTAAAATATAAAATCAAAATCAAGGTCAATTTTTTGCCGTTTGTCGTTAGCGGTTTGCCAAAAATGCCAATCTTAAGGTCTCTAACCGTACAACCTAAAAATATGTGATATTCTGCAAAACTTTACTGAGACAGGTTTCCCCAAATCGGGAAAGGATACCAAATTAACCCAATCATGATCATAGGACAGCAATTTCCCATATATTTCACAATCATGGGTTCCCAAGATTTTCCCCATTCCTGGGATTTTCTCATCCATAACTTCCCATCCCTGTTTTCCTCATCACAATAACTTCCCATTTTTTACCTAATATTTTCCCATTTCGTTCTTTTTCAACTTCATTACATGAAGTAAATATTAGAATATTGTTCCCCAATAAGTGCTTTGGCAATAAATACAGTGGTTTTCCTTCACTGTGAAAGAATAGGCTAACTAATAATTAGTAGTAAAAACTCTTATTCTTTTGTTCTTTTCAAAAACAACTAGAGTGATTTTCATTTGACCGTCGTGAAAGAAAAATGACTATCTAGTTTGTAGTAGTTGATAAGAAACAAAAGAAAACAATGGCTTTAGAGTCTACTACCAACTACATTAGTGTGTCTATTCCTTCATGGTCAAATGAAAACCACTCTAATCAAACTAAATAGTCATTTTTCTATCACGCCAAAGAAAAATCACTTAGATTGTATTCATATTTTAAAATATTACAACTTCAATAGGCAAACAAGCAACTAAAGGATTTTTGATCTCATCGATAAGTATCTCAGGAGCAGTTGTCTGCTCTAATTTGGTTCAAATTGTATTAACAAAACTTTTGATGACAGCTTGCCAATCCAAGGTGTTGCATTTACCTGGGTTACCAGCAAAGAAGCTCCTTTGCTCAGTGGTAGCCTGAGTGAATGCAACATTTTAGTGTCTACAGTTCAATGTGTTCTGGGGCTGCTTGCTGCTTGTGCATGAACAGTTGGGTCAGTCAAGAACATGTGGTTTTCAAAAAAGATTATATGAAGAAATTCCAGGGAGCTGTCAGACAGAGTGAAACATTGGCTATTCTGTAACACAAATGAATTAAACTGGCAACCTGTTTTTGTAAATGAACAAGTGAACACAAGTTGTTCAAATCAAAGCAAAAGAGCTGCTGGTTGCCACGGACAGGTCGCCTGTGTATAAACAGCAGTAAAAGGGTGCCTCTCCCATACATACATACATGCATGATTGAGACTCCCTCAACAGGGCTTTTCAGCTCAATTTACAAATCCTAACTAATTAAATCATTTAAATCAAACATAAATGGATTAAGAATCCCAACTGGCAAGGAGGCAAACCAGTGGCTATACCAGTGGCTATAGCCCGAGTGAATGCAATATTTGCATGTAGGTAATGTAAGACCACGGGTATCTCAAACTCATTTTCTGCGGTCTTCGAACAATGGAAAAATGACTTTCAGAAACTAAAGCTAAGCGCATCTAAAAAAATTCACAGATGTACTTTTCCTCAGAGGTCTACAACATCTAATGATGTGATTGGATGAAGTTCGGTTATGTTTTATGACGCACTACATACTACGCCAGGCTCGATTCTACCTGGGCACAAGTAAACGCACCATTGTGCGTCTAGTTAGCGATAAAATTAAGTTTTCAGTATTGTATTAAAACAAGCATTTTACCTATAGCTGGGCAAAAACTGGCGCCGCCGGTCCCAAGTTCCAGATTCTAACATTTAACCACTTCACATATTACCTTAAACACATTCTTTTCTTTATATTTTTAGTTACACGACCCTTTTGACAACAGTTTTTTAACTGATAGGTTATCCTGTATAAATATTCGATTATCATTATTATTATTATAGCAAAAGAACTCCTTTTTCACCCTTGTACAGAAGAGAAAACTGAAGGCAAAATAATAATGATGACTCCTTGGTTCATGTCCAGTCACAATATTTAAATGTGCAAAAAACCTACTGTTAGTAAACCACTTGCACAATTGTTGAACACATCCGTACCATATGGTAAATATCCATCGAAATTATAGGCATCTAAGGTCACTCCTATTTTCGAGTCTGATGACGATACAGACCCAAATAACTGTAGACCAATCTCTCTTCTATCAGCCTTCAAGCGAATTTTCGAGAGAGAAAAAAAAGATGTATAGTCGTGTTGTCCACTTTATTATAAAAAACACGAATTATTGGATAGTGTGCAATTTGGCTTTCGAACTGGTTATTCTAAAAATTATGCAATTTTTGATATGTCTAGGTCAATCCAAACCTATATGGATAAAAATCCCTTTTCGTGTGTGTTGTATTCATCGATTAAAGCATTTGACACGGTCAACCACTTCATCTTATGAAACTAGACGCCATATAGGCGTTCACTCGTGCCACCTATAAAGTGAGGTGCAAAAGGAAAATTACCACGAATCATTGCAAATACCGGTACCTACTTTTATTACGTGCTATAAGTCGATAAGAAACACGGAGATACATTTTTATAAACGGGTAGATTAAAACTAAAACAACTATTAAAAGCTCGAGTCTTTTGTCTTAGTGCCTTAACACTGTTTGCTTTATAGAATGCTGTATTAGATGACTTCCCTGTCATATTAAGCTTGTATGTTTTTTTCCCCGGGGGGGGGGGGGGGGGGGGGGTTCTTTGCGGTCAAAAAGCTAGGGATGATCGTCGGAAACCTCCAAAACGTACCATAAAAAATTTCCAAATGCCAAAATTTTCGACCCTAAAAAATACCTAACAGCTCAAAAATACCCCTAAAAATACCAAAAAATCAAACAAAAAGTGTTCTAATAAAAAGGCAGTAAGTAAAAAAAATCGTCTCGTTTATTTTGTACCCCTAAAAAATACCATCTTTTCTGAAAAACCTTGGATTTTCTCTGATGACCCCTAAAAAAATACCAAATCGGCGATTTCAACCCCTAAAAAATACGATCAATATAGGGAGTATACCCGGCCCCCCGGGGTTTTTTCTTGGTTTACATATACACTTTTTGTCTTCATCACTGTATAATTTACTTCCAAGACTGAATGCATGAATGTGATGGATTTTTGATGATCTGGGTACATGTTTTGCTATGTATTTTCTTCTGATAAGCTTCCTTATTTTTCTGCTTTTACGTAAAGCACGTGTAAGTCGTCTCACTGGAATTCTGCTTGGTTCACGGTCATGAACGCTATGGCATTTGTATCTAATACTACTATTGTAATAAATAAACTTTGCATATCGAGATCTACAGCTCTTTATTGATATAAGCTCTGTACATGTATTGTTGTCATCAGCATTTATACATAATTCGATTGCTTTCGAATTCTTCTCGCAATTATTGACAGATAATTCGGTTGCTTTCTCAAATATATCACAATCATCAATGTATAAACATCTGTAGGTTGCAGAGTAACAGCACATATAAACTTGTTTGAAAATAAATTTAACAACAATCAAAACACAAATAATATAAAGTAAAGTCTTCATATTAAATAGCATAATATAATAATTCCACGGTAAACTTATACAAACTGTTAATCAAGGCTTTCATGGCTGCTTTCAAGCTATTCAAGGCTTTCAAGATATTCATGGCTTTCATGTGTTCGCGGAACAATCCATGCCGAAAACGCTCGACGTCTTTTAGTGTAGATCTACCGCGAACAGTGTGTGCATTTGTAAGCATTTGGAGCGTAAATAGGGAAACACAGAAGACAAATAATACCTTCCACATCTTGACTTTCATCGAAGAAACATCAACTGAGACGGGTAATTACTTCTTGTAGAAATTCACATTATGGTTCTACATACCATTCTACAGCACACTTTATCGAACAAAGTAAAACGAATGATTACATGAAGTAGTTACCGAGAGACCTCATGGCATTATCGTTCCCAGTCCCTAGTCCCAGTCCCTCTCATTTGCAAAAACCCGACGTTGAACACGAAACGGCATTTTTTGACTCGTCCCGGCCTAAAGGCCTGGGCACGAGTAAAAAGTTAAACTTTTACGGGGTAAGGGGTGTAATAAACAGCTGGTTTGAATCTTACCTTTCTAACAGAACCCAAGTCACTGGCGGTTGTACCAGCAAAAAGGATCAGAACTCTGTACAGGGCTCTGTTCTCGGAGGTCCTCGGACCTTTTCTCTTCTTACTGTATATCAATTATATTGTTAAAGCTTCTACAAAATTAAAATGTGTCCTTTTCGTCGATGATACGAATTTACTTTATGCAAACAAAGACTTAAAATCCTTGATTCAACAGTTTTGAATTGGTGATATTAATTAATTGGTTGATTGCAAACAAACTAACCTTAAATGTCAAAAGTTTTTTTTTTACCATACCAGAAAAAAGTAGCCTCACCAGTAGAAATTGAAAATTTCGATACTGCACCAGTGAGGTATATTGCCCTAGAAAATAGAGAATATGTTAAGTACCAAGGCATATTGATCGACAGTCACCTTTCTTGGAAACATCAAATCGATCATATTAATTAGCAGACAGTAAATCAGTTGGACTCATCGCTAAATTAAGGCCTTTTGTTCCAAATATACTTTGATGATTTTATACTGGTCCGCATTGATTTATCTCTACTCAAACTACGGTATCAAACTTATCGAACATATATCTAAATGCACGATGTTGTCAATGAAAACGTTCGACCATATAACATATATGTAAATCGTTTGAATCAATCAAAAATGCCCATTCATATTGCTGGGGTGCATCCATACCTTTGGGAATCCGAAGACAATGAAGCGGTAGCCATGTTGGATGACCAAACCAATAAACGCTAATGAGAAATCTTTTGTTGAAGGACGTCAATGGCTACCGTGACGTCACATGCACCGCAAGAATTATACTCTTTCAACAGCTGCCGCCAATAAATCATATACTTAGGCTTCGCGACTGAATACTCAATTTCATTCTTTTTTCTAGAGTTGGTGTATGATTATGAAACGCGATTCTATATATTCTGTCGGGAACAAGACTAAAAATATTTTTAAGAAAGAAATTTAAAATACACTTTTATCTATGCTACAAACTGATTAAGAGGAGACCTATATTGATTTATACAGATTTTCTCCGATGATGTCTTCACAAATTTTAAAGTCGCTATCAGATTTTTTCTTCTCAATTTTCCTCCCCCTTCTTAAATAACATTTTTAGTAACGAGGGACTGCTAGGTCCCAACATGTAGGCTCCATCAGTGCAAGAGCTGGTGATGAACCTTTAACTCTATCACTCTAAGACGAGACAGTTACTTCGCTGTAGTCTTTGTTTTATTATGTTTTAAGGACTTGTACACACGTCTAGATCTAGGTCTAAAAGGGATGGCTATCTATTTGAGTAACTCTCTCTTTTATAATATCCTGTAAGACAGGCCTCAATTAACCGCAAGGTGTTATTCTTATCGTTATTGAAGAAGGTTGTTCTGCGTATTACAATCGATATTACAATAACAAATTTCTCCAGAGCGACAATATTTCTTTTGGTCTAAACTAAACATCTTGTTAAAAGCCATCTATTGTTCTTTAAGCCAGGGGATTTCCCTACTTTGATATTCTATACTTTGATATTCTCAGACTAGCTAGCTAAACTGAAATTACTCTTATCAGCAAAATGGCAGCGAACTGGAGACTGTAAACCATCAAATTAAATTATTAAAACTAACGCGGTAAACCAAAAACTAATTGCCCCGTATCGCATAATGGCGTCACACCAAAACATTCTATTGTTTTGACGCTAAGGATTATGGTCGCCAGAGGGCCGGGATCAGAGTGATTGCATATCAAATAAAATGCCGATGAGCAATCACTGATACATGATATATATCAAAACTCGATACATTGAAGTTCTACTTTGAAAAGGAATATTAATATATAGGTCCCAATTTCCACTGTTTCTGAGCATCTATCCCCAATGTAAACATACTGTGACGTCATTATGCGATAGGGCAATTAAAATTGGAAAAGTGTAGCATGACACTACCAGTCCTTTTCTTCTCAATTTTCTCCCCTTTCTTAAATAATATTTTATTTTATTGAAACTCAGTTATTGACATGAAAATTATTTGCCTAGCTCCACTATTTTCTTCTTTTTTTTTAATTGTGTAGCTTTCTCCCCTCAAAGGTTATTTTTTAGGAATATTAACTTTTAATTGATGTAGATTCCGGAAGATCAATCCCATAAATCGATTTCTTCAAGAAATAACATTGAATGCGCTAAAAGATCAGTGGAAACTGGTCGACCATTCAAACGAAAGTACAGTTGACGAGCAAAATTCTATCTCTTCAAAGGACCAACTTACATCAAAGCCGCTCACAGGACCAATAAACAAAGACTTTTGGCAACTTTTGACATCAATTAAAAGTTATTTTGCGAAAGTTGGAATTTTTTCTCGTTTTTTAATTTCGAGTCACCAAATTTAATAGTTTTGTTAAGTTTTTCGGGATTTATTCAAAATCTCTCTGATAAAACTTTCTGATTTTGAGTTGGTTAACTTTGCAAGAAAGTGAAGTTTAACACCTATATAGCCATTTTTCTAGAGCTCATCAAAAACGGGAGATATTTTAGGAAAACTGAATTCAATGATCTTTTTTTCGTTACCATAGCAACGCGTCATGGAAAAAAATTGGCATCAATCAAATCTTCAATCCCTCCTTAGTATCTTGTGTGAAAATCATTTTGATCAGACAAATGTAAGTTGACCAATTTTCAAAATTGAAATTGGAAGTTTTGCGTGAAAATCGATCACCAAAATACTAATGGTAAAACCTTAAAAGGTGTAATCACGACTCTTGCAACTGTCCAATTACAACTGCCCAAATAATGCTAAATAGCTAGGAAGTCTCGTCCAATTATAAGGGCCAATTGTCCATTTCAGATCACGTGACATTCCCTTGAGAATTGTTCTTTTATTGATGAACATGATAAAATATGAACACATGAAAGAATTAAATCCCAAGAGTAACATCGTCTGAAATGGGAAAACAAACAACGAAGCTGAAAAGGTCTATTGACTAGCTGTGAACACGACTTTGCTGCATTTTTCAATTACTTCAGCCGTGAATAAATGAAACCCCAAGCAAAAGCCAATTAACGGTAGTCATGCATATCATCTTTATTGTTAAAAAATTGTGAAAGTTTTCTCCATAGAAGATGAAATCATCCGACGTAATTGTTCCTAAACTACAACTGAAAATGTACATGATCAAGCTGTGCAATTTCACGCTTTGGGACATCTTTAGATTCAATATAAGCATGTGGCCTCTCGTTCTTTGTATTACTTATCAATCACTTAGTCAGTGTAGAACATCATATTTGACCAGAGCTTCTCAAGAAAGATTATTATATTGGCTTGGAAAATCCAGGTTAAAGTTTATGCAAAATTTTTATTTGACATAAAGAATAATTTCTATTGTTCTCTAATGAATTATTAACGATTTGTTAACACCAATAAAACGCACCCTCTGATCTCCTTCTTTATTCATTACGAAAGGTACTTGCTAAAAGTGTTAATTCTCCTAATGGGTGGCAATATAGTCCTTTAAAAGTAAAAGTTACGAAGCAAAATAGCAATAATACTAAACAGATAAAAAATCTTAACTTACCACAATAAAGCTTCTATGTGACCACTTCAATGAATCTTCCAAAGCAGTCGTTCAGTTGAAAGGGGTTTTGAGTAAATATGTAGTTCTCCTGATTTAGCCACATAGAGTCCGCCAACTGAACTTTGTATGATACTTATGTAACTAAACCGATTGGAAATGATGAAGGCTAACCGAACACTCTGACTTTGTAAACATCGAAATATTCATAATTTTGTAATTACATTTTTGTCTGGGACTATTGGCCCATCTCAAAGAGTGCCGCCATATATAACTTTCAATACAAGGATTTTAGCCATCTTTACTATTTGTCAAAATTATTGATAGAGATTTTCTCTCAAGGAAATGAAATCTTTTGTCATTTCAAAACATTCATTTGATTGTTCCTGCCCAAATTGATAGCAAGTCGGTTAAATCCTACTATAGCGCCATGCTGTGTTTTGCAATTACCATTCCAAACATAATGGCTGCCGGTAATTTCTAGTCAGCCTAAACCCTGTTATGGGCATTGTTAATTATTTCACGGGAATCTCAATGTATAAAGAAAATAGGTTTTCATGACGAAAAAACAACAACTTACAGCTATTCGAGTGAAAACAATGCTAACTTATAGGTCTTTTCACGCTTTTCCCGAGTCCCAGTTTTCGATCGGCCAAAAGTCAGCCATCTTTCGTTCTTGCCGAAAAAGGGCTGAAAAAGTGTAAAAACAGGGAGACTATATCGTTTAATTCACCACAGGCAGTCCGACAACGACACAGATTTCTTGATATACAAGGGTACCACGAAGGATAACATTTCCTGATAATGATGTTTTTGATCATGAACAGACCTAATATTTGTTGAAGTAGACCAAATTCTCAACAATAACGCCAACAAATACGCTGCAGTGTCTACCAAACAAATTTCATCAGTTTTCTCAAAAGCAAATGAAGTGATCCTTTTGAGCATTTTACCAAAGACAGTCGAATAATATCAGATGCTATCCTCTTCAAAGGCGTTTCAGAAATACTTGTTTTCTAGGAATATTGACGGCGCATTTAGTTTGTTTACTTTTTGCTCTATTTTGGAGCCCAAAAACTTTACGTAAATTTCTCGAAAACGGCGTTACAGAAATTCTTCACAATATCGCTGTACAGTGGAATATCAGTGGAAGGTATAAATCCTGCTAAGCGATTCTTCTGAAATTTTCCTGGTCACAAGAAATAAGGTTATATTTAAAAATCGCGATGACGTCTTTAATTTGTGTTACTATGGCAACTCCGATCACGACGACACCAACTGACCAAGTTCACAGCAAACTTTCATCTTTATCTAAGTCAGCTACAATAACCATTATTCAATTGAATGGCCTGGTTTACAAACGTTCACTAAAAAACACAGTCAAATCACCTTAAGCCAGATGGTGTATTATTCAGTAGAAATATAATTTGGTTATACAATGGGCATCTAATAAAGTATGTGTGTTGTGGTTTAATTTCTTCCATTGGTTTAAGGTACCCCGTGGTTATTTATTGGAGCGTTGGAGATATTTTTGATGTGTTCTTATCGTTTTATCGATTTCTGTAATTCTTTGGATCTTAAACCATGAAAGTTTTAATTTTAAGGAATGTATTATTTGTTTTTAACAGTGTAAAGTTCTCGGAGATATGAACGCATTTTAAAAACGTCAATTTTACAAAAAAGGTCCATAAATTTTTACATCCCTCTACGAATTTTCTAAGTGTTACTCCTCAAAAAAAGACCTGCATGAATGTTTCTTTCTGAGATGTTTTGTTCCAAAACTGACCATACAACTCGCTGAACGAAATCAGATTTACCACGACTTTGCACCGATGCATTTGCCGTTAGCTCTCAAACAAATACTGGAGAATTCAACCCAGATGTCTTATATTCTGAAATATTGATCTATCCCGGACTTACTTACCAAATGGAAAAAAATTAAACTATGTGATCAGAAACCTACAACAAACACAAGCAGTGTTAAAACACGAATCATTTTTATGCTACTTCAAGACGAACTCGAACATTTTTGTTTTCTTTCGACATAAAATCAATAAAATTAATAAATAAGTTTATCCTCGGATTTTAGAGTAGCATTACTTCTAATATCTCCGAGACTCATTCACATTCGCTACCACTGACTACATTCGCTATACTCTACATACAACACTCAACTCACATGTTGATTTTGTTGACATATTGCTTTTTCGCTCATTCTTAGTCAAAATTATCTGCGACATCATAAAATAGAGTGTATACAGAAGACTCTTACCGATTTTCAGCATCGCACGTTCCTTTTCCGAAGAGAAATGAAGCAACAAAGTCGAGTACAGCCAACTACCCTACATTGAGTTGCAATGAAAACCCATTTGCTTGATAATATATTCTGGATCTGTCGATTATTCATTTATTATTTATTTACTTATTATTTATATATTATTTTTTATATAATTTATCTTCATTTATTTTGTTGTTGTTCTTGTGTCCCCAATTAGCAGCAATGCTAAATATTCTTTTTTTATGCTAAATATTCTTAGACATGGTCAGACATAGTAATAAATGTTTATTGTGTTGGGTTAGACTGGATTCGATTGGATTCGATTGATTTGCCGAGTGTTCGGTATACATTTTTCATTGGCGATGGTCACTAAGGGAATCGAATATCTAGCAATTCAACAGACAAAACTCACAAAGACTCTATCAAGCTGCACTTGAAGAATGCTACATTATCGAGGAAATCGCTAAAAGCTTTTATTTTTAATAGGCTATAGCATCGCCGGAACTTGTATTTCATTTTTTTAATTCATAAGAATTTTTAAAGTGTAGACGACACTTTTAAGATGAAACTTCATTTTATTTGGACATGTTTCAAGAGTCCTAAATCATTAATTTAGTAGTCGGTCACTCCATTAATATTTATGTAAACATTCCTTATGAATAGCCACTTTGTGTAATCACTCATTGCTGACGATGAGAGCAGGACTCTCGAAACATGTCCAATTAAAATGAAGTTTCATCTTAAAAGTGTCGTCTACACTTTAAAATTAATTTATAAAACTAAAATAGTAAGATGTCTTGATGTAAATTAGTCATTCAGTCGAGACTAGTATTCAGATAAATTAAGTCACTTACTGGATAACTAATGAAGCTTTGGAACCACGTTTCGACCGAGACCATTCTTCTTCTTCTTCTTCTTCTTCTTCTTCTTTTTCTTCTTCTTCTTCTTCTTCTTTTTCTTTTTCTTTTTCTTCTGCTTCTTCTTCTTCTTCTTCTTCTTCTTCTTCTTCTTCTTCTGTTTCTTCTTCTTCTTCTGCCACTGCCACTGCCACTGCCACTGCCACTGCCACTGCCACTGCCACTGCCACTGCCACTGCCACTGCCACTGCCACTGCCACTGCCACTGCCACTGCCACTGCCACTGCCACTGCCACTGCCACTGCCACTGCCACTGCCACTGCCACTGCCACTGCCACTGCCACTGCCACTGCCACTGCCACTGCCACTGCCACTGCCACTGCCACTGCCACTGCCACTGCCACTGCCACTGCCACTGCCACTGCCACTGCCACTGCCACTGCCACTGCCACTGCCACTGCCACTGCCACTGCCACTGCCACTGCTACTGCTACTGCTACTGCTGCTACTACTACTGTCGTTGAAAATGACAAGTTTAAGATATTATGGGACATCCAAACAGATCATATAATTACTGCAAGAAGACCTGACATTGTTGTAATAGATAAACAAGGGAAAAAGTGCCAAATAATAGACGTCGCAATCCCTGAATTGACGGAAGAATAGACAAAAAAGAGGAATAGAAGATCGAAAAATACCAGGAGTTAGCAAGGGAAATTAAGAAGCTCTGGAATTTGAAAGTAAAGGTCATTCCAATTGTAGTAAGTGCTCTAGGTAGTGTCACTGAAAGACTGAATGAATATCTCAGTGAAATGGGTGTATCAACACGAGTAGAACTGATT
Source organism: Telmatactis stephensoni (assembly GCA_029948255.1). Lineage (NCBI taxonomy): Eukaryota > Metazoa > Cnidaria > Anthozoa > Actiniaria > Isophelliidae > Telmatactis > Telmatactis stephensoni. The sequence continues at coordinate 17,483 of JALIZF010001409.1, forward strand.
CAAAAATCGGCTCTATTGGGATCAGCAAGGATTCTTCGAAAGGTCCTTGAGAACTTGTTCAACCCGGCTTCAAGAAAAATTCCGGTAATTTTCAATTAAACCGTGCGTAGCCAAATAATAATAATAATAATAATAGTCTATACATTTATATAGCGCAAATTAGCATAAAATGTTCAAATGCGCTTCACAATTAAAAATGAAACTAGAAAATAAAATTTAAAATGTAAAAATATTGAACAACAGCTTGAATGATGTATCAATAGGCTTTTTGGAATAAATGAGTTTTAAGTTTCGATTTAAATAAAGTCAATGATTTGCAGCATCTCAGATGATCAAACGGTAGATCGTTTCATAGTTTTGCAGCTGATAGAGTAAATGATCGATCTCCAAGGGTTTTCAAGGACTTTAAGGGTGGAACTTAAACACAGTTTGAAGTTGATGTCGTACCAGGTCATTCAGAAACAAAGGCGCCAATCCATGAGGCACTTTTAATGTAATGACCAGAATCTTGAATTGAATCCGGGAATCAAGAGGGAGCCAGTGGAGTTCTGTTAACACTGGAGTTATGTGACAGAATTTTGAGAGAAGATATATCAATCTCGCAGCAGTGTTTTGGACACGTTGAATTTTCTTGATTTGATAAGCTGGAAGATTATGCAGAACACCGTTGCAATAATCCAGTCGAGACGTCACTAAAGCATGGACCAGTGTCTCTGTTACTTCACAAGAGAGAAAATTTCTTATTCTTCTGATATTGTATAGAGGTGGTAAAATGCAGATGAACACATCTTTGAGATGCATGTGGCTAGACATAGATAGATAAGAATCGAGCCAAACACCAAGATTTTGCACTTCTGTGGAAGGTGTAATGGATGTACTCCCAATGGAGACGTGGTCGATGCCCACTTTTTCAAGTTAATTCTTGGTACCAGTAACTCTGTTTTGTCGTCGTTTACCATGAGTCGATCACGTAGCATCCACCTTCTTTTGTCAGCCACACAAGCCTCAAATCCTGGACAGCAGATTCTTGTTCAACAGCACAGTCAGGTTTGAATGATATGTACACCTGAGTGTCATCCGCATAAGTGTGAGTGTGTGTGGGGGGCAGGTAACGCTTTATGATATCAAAGAGCTTACTTGTATAGATGATAAACAATATTGGCCCCCAGCAGGATCCTTGTGGTACGCCGCAATCAAGTAGAAATGGGTCGGAAAGAGTGCCACTGTTCAGTACTTGCTGGGTTCTTCCTGATTTAAATGTAGGAATTCAACCACTCCAAGGTTGTCCCACAGATACCGAACTTGGTTTGTAAACGTATAACAAGGCATGGTCCACGGTATCGAAAGCGGCGCTGAGATCCAGTAACAGAAGGAGGGTAACACATTGATTATTCATACTTAGTAGAATGTCATTTATAGCCTTGATTATAGCCGTTTCTCGGGCAATTATGCTTTCGGTACGCAGATTGCTGTGCAGGGTAGAGATCGTTGACAGCCATATGGTTATGAAGTTGTGAGACAGCGGCCCTTTCGGTTAGCTTTGATACAAATGCTAAGTTGCTAACAGGTCTGTAGTAGATGGTTTCAGTAGCCTTGCGGTGGCTTGAAACATTTTCCTCTGATTATTACTATTTTTGTTAATGAAGGCAGTATAGAGCTCACGGCGGGCCTCGTTCTTGAGATATAACGTGTGATTCTTCTTCGCTTTAAATTCGGCATAGTCTTGACCCGATCTGGAGGTCCTCCACTTCCGCTCTGCTTTTTTTCTTTCACACTCAGCTCAGATGATATCGTTGTTGAACCAGGGTGTTTTAGGACGTTTAGTTCTTGTCCCTGCGATCACCAGTGCATGTTGGTCTAAGATGGATGTCATTTTTGTATTATAGCAAGGACACAAGATCTTCAAGCTGCATGTTCTGGAGTGTAGGAGAGAAGGTCAGAGGCAATTAGGTCCTCCAGGAAAGACTCATCAAACTTCAAAAAGGTCTATTGGTCAGTACAGTAAAAATCACGTCAATTCAGAATATAACTTACTACTTTGATATAATGATTCTTGGTTTGTTTTTACTTTATTTAATTAGTTGTCGTGATTATGTAAAGCGAAGTTAGACCGTTTGTTTTTGTTTTTGTTTTTACTCGCATGTGCTAGGCTTATTGGTACTGCCCTTTAAGTTAGCTGTAGAATAAACAGCTTCGCAGCTAAAGGAGTGCCAATTGGAGTGCGTCATATCAGGAGCGTGAAGACTTTACTCAGTCAAGTGCTTTATCGTTCAGATTCCCGAAATAGTATAGTTATAGTTAGTCTTATCTTCAATGATTTTTTACAATTGTAACAACAACAACAACAACAACAACAACAAAAGAATTTTAACAGTTAAAAGTGACAGGAGACTCTGGATGAACGTGACTACACGTGACTGAACGTGACTACACTAACGTGACTACCCTTTAAACTATGTTTGAGCTTGCTAGCCAGTGGAATATCGTTTGCAATTCCCAGTTGGTCGCTTTGAGTATATATCGGAAACTCTTGATGAACTGAGGTTTTTCTTCAATTTTGTTTCATTGCAAAATCTTTGTCATTTAATCAAAGTATTACATCCTGGATTCAGAGCAAATATTTTAGAGATCTTATAAAGATGCTTTAGCTGTATCCCAGAACCTTCATCAAAAAGTAAGTAACGATCAAACGACAAAGATTTCCCCATTAAACTTGAAGAAAAAACTCTTTATCAAGTAAAATCGCTAGACATTCGCCATGTTAGTTCCTCACCAAACAAATAAGTTACCCTCCCCTACAAGGTAGACTAGCTGAGCGGCGACTACGGGCCCTCCCCTCCGTAGTCACATTTGTCAGGCGAACTTTTTTGGATTTCCAGAGATAATAAAACTTGAAGGTTTTTCCGAAAATATCGAATTTTGTGATTTGATTTTCAATTTCAATAAAAAACAAAAATTGAAAATGAGAAAAATTGGTATTTTTTGATTTTCAAAAATTGAATTCAATGATAATTTTCGATTTTCTATTTTAGAGGAAAATCGAATGAACGAAACGCCCACGGACCCACCTCCCAGCCGATCAATAACACTGCTTTATATATAAATATAGCTTTCTCCAAAATGTCTCTCCTTCTTTTTAATTTGCACGACAATTTTCATAATCTTTATTAATACATGCAACCAACATAACAGGTGTTGTGGTTTTTAATAAAACCGAATACACACAAAAATAATGTTTCCTAAAGATTAACATAATGTGAAACCTTATTGGTGCCTGTCTGCCAAAAATGAACAGAAACGTCAACCTTTTAGTTATTCGTTAATGTCCCTTTCGCCTTTCAAAACTGCGGATGTTCTCGGTTAAATTTTCTTTGGTCTTTCATCTTAATGAAAATAGCTTTCACTGTTATTGTGCGTTGCTATGGCAATATGTTTGGATATCCTCTCGTCTTATCGGACGTAATAATGTGGGCACGTACGTAATACTTGGGACAAAGAGAACTATCTTTTTTTGCAGCTGTTAAGACGAAAAACAGAAAAAAAAGCAGGCTAGGCGTTATTGCTGTCATAACGAAAAGTATTTAAAGTTGCTGGGACATATTTCGTTACTAAGCAACGTGGTTGCTGTTGGCTGTAAAAGCGAGTGCCAGAGCTCACTGACGTCTTCGATTTCACGATTTTTTTGAGAAAATGTCACTCTTGGAGTTCCTCCATTTCTTTGGGTCTTAAAGGTTCGCATTTCTATCGAGAGAGCGGGAAATATAATTTTTCGTTAAAAAATAAACAAAATATGCTACAAATTTCTCAAATTATCAGTCGGCCGAAGCTATAAGCAAAATAATGGGTTAAAACATTGTAAGTGACAGTCTTAAAACCAAATATAAGCATATTGAAGCTGTTCATTATGATATAGCCGAACTATAAAGTGTCGAACATCTGAAATCTCCAGTGCGCATGCGCAAACAGCTGTTTTTCACTTTAAATTCTAAAACTTTAAAATCTTTGAGGAGTTTGCAGCTAAAATAATTATTTTTATCTTGAAATGTTTTATGTATTATTCTCCACAAAGTAACGGGTGGATTTTCTAGAAAAGTGTAAGATAGCGAAGTTATCAGCAAAAATGTCTTTACGAAGACGAAAACAGAGCTCTAAAAAAAATTATCTGTCAACGAAACTGATAAAAAATGCATACGTCACTTTGTGCACCTTAATAGAATAAAGCCAACTATGTAAGAATTAGATAAAAATGTTTTGAAACGGAAAAAATATAGAAATGTTCTGTTCCGATGACGTCATTTGATGACCTCACTCGATTACGTCATCAAACTCAAGAAATTTGTGATTGTTGACTACCTCATAAGTATCACTGCTTGAATCGAAATACTAAGATGGCTTACAAAAATATGAAGTTTCCTAGCAACGGGCTCCAGAAATAGGTCCCAGTACCCTTAACTATGTACGTAATTATATAATTTGGACAGTTGTGTCCAAGGATTCAGTACTACTGTTTGTGTTTATAAACTGAGGGCTAGTTCTCATCAACAATCTGTGTTTCCGAATTCCTGGTTGTCTTCTGACTCCGAAACATTTGGACAACAAAGTTAATCTTGAAAAGCCAACATCAAAAGTCTTGCACTTAATTGTTCTGTGCAAACATGAATAATTTCACAGAATCAAAACCGCTTAGCCGCTTCGACAACTTGGTGTTCTTTCTGGAATCGGTTCCTCATCTTACCAGCTATCTGTATTTCCTGATTGTTTTTAATTTTCTCAACTCAATTTTGGCTGCAGTATTTAACCTTTTGGTTATTTTGACTTTTGTGAAGACACCATCTCTACGAACTCCTTCGTACATTTTTATTCTTAGCTTGGCCATTGCTGACTTAGGTGTCGGTGTAATGTCGCAAACGGCGTATTGTTTAGAGCTTATTGGTGGGTTGACGAAGAATTCATCGTTGTATGAAAGCAGTAGCAATATATTCTTTCGAACGACTAGCGTGCTAATAACTGCTTCACTTCTCACTGTCACTTCCATCACTATCGATCGTTTTCTTGCTATTCACCTGCATCTGAGGTACAAAGAACTTCTCACAACCAAGCGGTCTTACACAGTTGCGATAACAACTTGGGTTGTTAGCTTGTCGTGGAGTTTTTTTCTTGCAATAGATAAAAAATGGGTAGAAATTATCGATGTAATTTTAACAGTTATGTTCGTCATTCTTGACATTTATTTGATGCTAAAAATTTCGCAGGTGATTCGAAGACACTCAGCACAAATAAAAGCCCAACAGCAACCACAACAGTTGTCTATGGACATACAAATGTACAGGAAATCGATTGTCATGTACTATATTATGGGTGTATTTCTAGTGTGTTTTTTGCCTGGTTTATTCTTTTTCCTATTGGATGACATACTTAACGCAGCAGGGGTCCAAACTGGAATCGAACGAGTTTTTGCAGTAAATCTAGCATATACACTTTCTATGACTAACAGTGCGCTCAATCCATTCATTTATTGCTGGAGAATATCTGAAATACGTAACGCTTTGACGCAATTATTGCGAAAACATTGACACAACTATGCTTGCCATCTTGACACTAACCATTGTGGTATACTTGACAAGAATATAGTAAATATCAAAAGCCTTGTGTACGATTTTTTCTCAATCCATAAACTTGGTGCAAATCAAATTAAGATAATGCAAAAAATATATAAAGAATTGTAAATAAGCGCATTTTAAATACTATCAAGATTATCCTTTTCAATGTTGACATGACGTGAATCTAAATGACTGAAAACATTAACATATGAAAAATATATTAAGGAAGCATTCAAAAGCCATTGTAACTCGACATTCAAAGCTAGCTACAAAGCATTTATTGAACAAAATAAAGGAATTGCAAATGCAATTAAATACAGTGAAAATGGATAAATTTTAAATTAAAACATTAATTAGAAAATTGAATCAAAGATGATTAAATTTAACCTATACTTTGAGAAACAGTCCGGCGAAAATGGCTGAAAATGTCGAGTAAAAATTCATAGTAATTTAGTTAGGTTCCAAGGAAAAATTACTGGTGTATTCTATTTTACTGTTTAATTTCACGCTACCTTCATAGGCCTACTCAAATTTGATTTAAACAAGGTGACACGTCAGGTTTTTACCAGCTATTCTTATCTACACGGAAAAAAAAACTTATAGACAATTTGTCAATAGAAAGTTTGTTCGTATGAATGAGCCTTAATGAATACACAAACGTTGCACTGAAGAAACGCCATTAAGTTATCTGTCAAACTGTTTTTGTTGACAGTGGTCTCTAAAAATACATTAAGCCGTCTAAATATACATACTATAAATACTATACATATATTTATATACAATATATATACTATAAATACTATACATATATTTATAGATACTAGCAAGTAGTTTGCTTGATGTCACCAGCTTAATTCATATTTATCAAGTTCCTTGTCAGGGACCGCGGAGCACATTGAAAAGTGGGGGGGCTGTCATTAAAAAGTGGGGGGGGCTGAAACCTCTCTAATCATTAAATTTTCTTTGTATTTCTCAAAAAGTGGGTGGGCCGCAGCCCCCCCAGCCCCCCGGCTCCGCGGTCCCTGCTTGTGGCATCATCATTGTGTATCTTCTTTGATCCCACTCGCTAGTGGCAAGTTGTTGGCGATCCAGCTCTTCTTTTACAGTATATATATACACCAAATAATCGCTAAAACTTTGATATTTTTGTGATATGTATACACACATATATATATATATCCGCCATTTTCTATTGTCTTTCTTTTTGTTCTCAAAGTTTTAACTTGAGAAAAACCTTCAGAACAAGTTTTAGCGATTTGGTGTATACTATATATACACATGATAGTCAATTGAAGAAACGTTGTCAGGTCTAAAAACATAGAACATAGAAAGCTGAGACCGAAATGGTGCATGGGATGTGAATAATCATATTTCGATTTATTCATTTACACTTTGTCTTCGATGCAAAAAGCTGAAAGCAAATGCAGGACCTGCGTTGGCGGGCCGTTTGGCTTCGATTTTTATCGGTTAATTGCAGTGTAAATGAATAAATCAGAATACACATTCCATGCACCATTTCGGTCACAGCTTCTATGTTTTTAGACCCGACAACGTTTCTTCAATTGACTATATATTATATATACTATAAATATAGCCGTCGGTTATCAAGAACGATGACGGTTTTGAAACATCGATCTGGGCTCAATACAGATGTTCGATCGAAAGACGATTAGCGCTAAATTTGGATTAGATCTAAAGAAAATCATTCATTTTAACACAGGATTGGCGTCAATCGCCCTTCGAACAACTGCGCCCAGCTGGAAGTATAAAATCGATTCATAAGATAGACGTCTCATCTACGCTGTTTTTCAGATATTTAATCCGAAGAACGAAGAACGTTTGTAACATCTTTCCCTGATATGCAGGGCCGTAGCAAGCATACAGATAGGGGAGGTTCGATTTCCACCATATTCGGCTGGGATTAGGGAATGCTTCAGAGTGACCTGTATAAGTATCAGAGGTCCAGCTGGCTTTTGGAAAGTGGAATAGATTTTTTAAATGATAACTCCTATTTCAGGGAATTTATTTTTTTAAATTAGTTACGTTTCAAAATTTGAGGCATCAAACTAATGTAAAGAGTTTATGTAGTTTTCTTCATTGACGACCAGAATTTTAAACCAAGAAATAGAGAAGAGAAATAGAATCCAATAAAAACAGAGGGGAAAAAGAAAAAGGAAAAGAAAAAAAAAAAAAAAAAAAAAAAAAAAAAAAAAAAAAAAAAAAAAAAAAAGAAAAAAAGAAAAGTTGTTGGCGCAGGCAGGATTCGAACTCAATACTCCAAAGAAATTAGTATGCTAATTTAATGCAAAACCCCAAAAATCGGACCATGCATCCAGACAAATCGCTGAATCATCGCATGTTACGTATAGGATGGAGATTTCGGCCCCTTCCGCGCTATCAGGTAGAACGCAGCGAGCTTCGCAGTCAAAGAGGGAGGAAACAGTTGGATCCTAGGCCGTAAATGACTGAACCTTACCACTAGGCTAACTGGTCTACTGAGGGATTTGGAGAACAAAATAATCTTTTATATCTTGTGAATGGACTGTCTATTGTTGTGCAAATTACGCGATCCCGTGGCGTAGTTGGAAAACCCTTGTACTGTGAAGCAAATGGTCAGATTTAAGAGCCGGGTTCGAAACCACCTAGGGCCTTTTTTTTTTTTTTTTTTCTTTTTTTCTTTTTTCTTTTTCTTTTTCCTGTCTCAAAATCAAAATTAGTTGTTAATTAAAAGAGAGAGAGAAAGAGAGAAAACAGACAGAAAAAGATAAAGATTATGAAAGAATAAATAGATCGAAATGGCGAAAAAAATACTTCAGTTGTTAATACGAAGAAATCGTTAAAATAGATAGCTGAAGGTCGGAGTTTTGATAAAACCATAATTCACCAGCATTCATCAAAGGTTTATTTAGAGAGAAATTCATATGACTGTAGTTTGTTAGGGGAAAGTACTAGTATCCTAAGTTTAGCGGTTATTTTTTGTGGGATTTGAGGGGGTTCGTTCGAACCTTCGAACCACCCCAAGCGACGGGCCTGATATGGGTCTGGAACCCGAAAGATCAAATTAAATATCTGGAAAAAAAAAGCGTAGATGAGACTTCTATCTTATGAATCAAATGATCCATACGCACAAACATATACTTAAAAGTATAAAATTGTTTTATATTATGTTGACTTATGTTGTTTGGTTGAGAATATGTTTTACTTTTACCTTGTACGATGACCCAAGCTCAATGTAAAAACTTGTTATATTTTATTTTACGAACAGATAATACCTTTTCTATTCATATCTGGCATCCAATTAGAAAAATCTCATATATGTATTAATTCTAACTTCCTTCTTGATAACTTAGTTAAATGACAGAAAAATATGATGATAAATCATTTCTTCATTAGTTCTTTCTTTTTAGCGAATTCATTTCTTAATGCTTCATTGGCATCTAAATTTAACCAAAAAGGTGGTAATCTGAACATTGCTGGATTGTATGCTTAAGACATTAAGTTCTTATCTTGAATTCGAGAATCGTTTTAAACGTTCAAAAAATTTGCACCCCTAGCCTAAACCTTGCACATCCTAAAAAGTGAGTTCGTGGATCAAAAGGCTCTACTACAAATAGGATTCCATTTTTCCGTGCGTCTGTACTCTAATAGATGCACAGCTGACGTCAAATGCGCGGTGAGGAAAAAAGAAGTGCACACAGGAACGAAGACGTGTGGAGTGATTCCTACGGAAACTTCATTGGAGTTTCATCTAAAATATTCATTCATTGATTTAAACAAACAAACAAACAAACAAACAAACAAACAAACAAACAAACAAACAAACAAACAAACAAACAAACAACCATACAAACAAACAAACAAACAAACAAAAAATTAACAAAACAAAACAAAACAAACAAACAAACAAACAAATAAATACATGAATACATAAAAACATAAATAAAAAAGACAAAAAAGGACATGTGGAGACGCTTAAACTCAGTGTAATATATTGAGAGATATTGGGTCTATGGTTTACCGTCGTTATCCGAGAAGACATGCAGGTCTATCTGACATATTTAGATGTAATTAATACCATTGGCACATCCGCGAAGATATTTAAAGACCCTCTGCGTTGGCCCGAATGCAGCTGAACGGGAAGAGAACCGACCCTACGAGAGACCGACGTTCAACCACCCGAGTGAACCCAGCGACGGTTAAGTCACGCAGTTTTGTGGCCTTTTTGCAGAAAATATTTTTGGAATATGTGACCGTATAATTTGCTAGCTATTGTGCTTTCCTTCATAAATCGTTGCGAATTTTTTGCCTTTCTTGCGGTTGCCTTATTTAGATTTGACAGTACTCAAGATCTCCTCACATGGGCTGTTTGCCAATAGTTTTTTGTTTTGTGAAAGATGATTATAGAAAACGCTATTAATTTAATATGTTCGGTGTCAGCGTGAAGTAAAGAAACATAATTTTAGTTAATATATAAAAGTAATTTATTTGTTGGCCCTTTAAATATATTTGAACAATTTTACTAACTGAAGTCTGCCTCAAAATGGCAGTGCTATTCTATTTTAAGTAATTTTCTTGTTTTTAAGATTTTTGGGAGGAATTCAAAATCTTCGCTAAAATAAAATTATGTTCAGTTACTCCATCGAACAGAAAATAGCTTTTTTTATAATAAGCTTTCACAAAAACTATTGGCGAACAGCCCATGTGTGGAGACCTAACCTTGAGTACACTCCAGCCAAACTAGGGCATCAAGAGAAGTAGAAAAAAGTGTTTAATGATGCTGAAAATTGACCGGGGGGGGGGGGACCCCGATCGTAAATGGACGGGGATGCTCGTCGTACCTTTTAGGGGTCAAAATCTGCAATCTGCAATCTGGTACCTTTTAGGGTGTCTCAGACTTAAGTGGACTACAAGAGACGTAGCTGGTACCTTTTAGGGACTGTTATGGGGTAATAAACTACCTAAAATAAGCATGAAAGGGACGATTTCGATGATCTGAATTGAATCTTCAAAGCACATCGATAACAAAGTGTTTCATTACTTTAATTCTTTATTATTGTTTTTGAATTGGTACCTTTTAGGGGTAGAAATCAATTGTTGCCACTCCCACTCAGGTACCTTTTAGGGGTCATTTTCAAAATTTCCAACGAGCATTCCCGTCCTCTTATATATAGGAGTTGGTTTGCCTCCTTGCCAGTTGGGATTCTTAATCCATTTATGTTTGATTATACTCCATTTCATTTCAGTTCATTTCAACCGCATTTGATTATATACATATGAGGTCTGAGCACATAAAAAGGCTCTTCTTTACTAAGATCCTTTTGTTCTAGATTGGTTCTAGTATAGTTTGCAGTCGTTTGCTATTGGATACAACAGAATCCTTTAGAATCCCTTTTATGTGCACATTCCTCATGATGTATTATGCTTCTGTAAGTCATGATCTCGCAACATTTTGTACACTGAATAAATGCAGAAAATACCGAGAAAAAAGTCCCTTAAAGGTCAAAGCGCCATTGGAAAACAGTGCGCAACCTTTACACTCTGTCTCTACAACATAACAATGATATATTATGCTTCTTAAGTCATGATCTCGCAACATTTTGTACACTGAATAAATGCAGAAAATACCGAGAAAAAAGTCCCTTAAAGGTCAAAGCGCCATTGGAAAACAGTGCGCAACCTTAACACTCTGTCTCTACAACATAACAATTGATGTATTATGCTTCTGTAAGTCATGATCTCGCAACATTTTGTACACTGAATAAATGCAGAAAATACCGAGAAAAAAGTCCCTTAAAGGTCAAAGCGCCATTGGAAAACAGTGCGCAACCTTAACACTCTGTCTCTACAACATAACATGAGGTCTGAGCACATAAAAAGGCTCTTCTTTACTAAGATCCTTTTGTTCTAGATTGGTTCTAGTATAGTTTGCAGTCGTTTGCTATTGGATACACACAGAATCCTTTAGAATCCCTTTTATGTGCACATTCCTCATATACATATTTGCGGTATATAAATCATATCTTAAAATTTATTTCTATTTACTTTTTATCCCTGGTAGCAGGGACAACGCTTTTGCTTTAGTATCTGCCAGTGTTTCCCATCAACACAACAACAACAACAACAACAACAACAACAACAACAACATAAACAGTTATCCCGGCTACAAGGGCATCTCGTCTTCGTATATAACCAGAGCCGTAATTTTGAATCTCTTTATCGTTTTGGCAGCATATAGAGCAGTTTTCATATTAGTAATTTAAAAACAGACCGCGCCGTGCCGTAACCGTATCAGTGTCGTATCGTCTATAAAAACACGCGAAATTCCTGCCGTAATCATGTGGTGCTGAGACTGCGCCGTGGCAACTTTGACAATGCGATGCTTTCAAATCTTACAGTAAAACACTTGTAACCATATGGTCTACCTTAAAAAGACCATGTAAAGCTTGAAGGATTTAACCGAACATGTAAGCGTTTTATTAAAGGAATTTCACAGCTAGAGGTATACTTAGTGATCAATACAATATGGATGCTGCAAAATTGTTTTGTTGTTGCTGTCAGCTGTGGTTATTGTTTCGTTGTTGTTGTTGTTGTTGTTGTTGTTGTTGTTGTTGTTGTTGTTGTTGTTGTTGTTGTTGTTGTTTGGCTGATTGTATTGAACATATTTACATTTCGCTTGATGTTCTTGAAGTCAGATTGGTAGAACCTAGCATTACTTAGTTTAGGTAATAAAACAATTATTCATGAAGATTCCTTCCTATTATTTAGCAAGTTCCATGCAATTGCAACCGTAAAATTTAATAACTTTGATATGTTTCTTTCGCGTCAGCATGAATTTAAGTGAGCATTTAAGTTCAGATATTAATATCCTATTCATGAAAATATCCCCCTATAATTGAATCTTAGCATCACGTCTTTCTCAAAATTTAATCTTTGAGTAAAGTACTCCTTTGACGGACTTTTGACTCCTGAGAAATGTTCGCTACTGGTACACAAGCAGCTAAGCTTAAGTTAATGTAGTCAATTCAAACTGGCATTTTTTAACAGTGTATATTAAAACTGACGGCTAACGTTGAGCGAGATTGTATACATGAAGAATTTGACTGTACAAGGATTATCGCTGGATGATCTTGACTCTTTGCTTGTTCTTCTGGAATTAAATGCTCACATCAGAAGCTACCTGTATTTTTTGACAGTCATTAATTTGCTGAGCTCGATTCTGGCAGTAGTTTTTAACTTCATGGTCATTTTGACTTTTGCCAAGACAGCTTCGTTGCGAGCCTCGCCGTCGAACATTTTACTTCTTAGTCTAGCCATATCTGACTTGGGCGTTGGTATAGCGGCGCAGCCGTCATATTGTGTTCTTCTTATTGCTTGGCTAACGAAGAATCCATTTTTGTATGAATGCAAATTCATGGTATCTCGCCTGTCGACTAATGTCTTTATGATTGCTTCTCTTGCCTCGGTTACCTCTATCACTATCGACCGGTTTCTTGCCATCCATCTGCATCTGAGGTACCAAGAACTTGTAACCAACAAATTGTTGATCGTACTGGTGGTGGTGATTTGGGTCGTTAGTTCGTCATGGAGTTTAGTGGTTATAACAGATAAGAACTGGCCACAGTTTGTCACATTTTCGATTTCCTTCTTGCTTGTTATCCTTAACATCTATTTGATGCTGAAAATTTCAAAAGTCATCCGAAGACACTCAGCACAAATCCATAGCCACCATCAACCACAACAACCAACGATGAACATGCAGAGATACAAGAAATCCGTCCATACAATGTACTACATCATGGGTGTATTTTTAGTGTGCTATTTTCCGACCTCTCTTTTTGGTCTTGTAGTTCTTGGATTGAAAACGGTCGAGATCAACTTTGGGGTTGTACAGGTTTTCGTATTGCATTTGTTATATACGCTTGCTTTTGTGAATAGTACACTAAATCCATTAATTTATTGTTGGAGAATAGACGAAATGCGTAGCGCATTATTGCAGTTAGTGCGCAAACAATGGCAATGATATTATCGCTTTAAGCTCGGTTTACACGACACGACATGTCGGCCCGATTTGAGTTTTTACTGCTTTTAGCACTCCTTTTTCGTTCAAGCTCTTTCGTCTATATTTTGATTGCCCGTCATGGATACCGCGTAGTTTTCTTGCAACTTTTGGTATCAAGGCTGTACTTTGATAACATGGCCACAAAATTTCTATTTGATTGAATTTCAGGGCGTGGAAATTTTTCATCTACTTTGCTATTTAGAGTGGTTATTTATTTTTCAATATTGTATCTGTAACGCTGATCGAGGTCAAATTAAGTAACATATTGCTCATATGATCAAACCGTCGAACCTCACTGAATTGAAATTCTAATTGTCTCAACAATTACTGGATTTGCGACCATATGGACGGTTGCAAATGAAAATCTTTAATTATTCAAACTCAAAAGGCACCGCTTTACGAGTTGTTTTTTGAATGCACTATGGGGTTTAACTCCAGACTGTAATTGTTGAAGATAATTTCCAATATAATTTCAATGCACCCCCGCCCTCTCTCTCGTTCAAACATTTTCTACTAAAAGAACAAAACAGGTGAAACTCAACAACGAAATAAAACAGGGGCCGGGAGTCACCATGTTCGTTCTAGAGTTGGGGGGGGGGGGGGGTGGGGGGTATACTTAGGTAGCTTTGTGTATAATTTGGGTCAAATTAAATAAGATTGTCGAATTTCTCCAAAATTACAAGGCTCCAGGGTGCCCGTGAACCCCCTTTGAAAACAAAAAGATGATAGAAATAAAAGAATCTGACTGGAGAAAGATTGAGAAATTGGAAGTGTGACCCCCCTTTGGTGGAAAATGGAAAATGTGACCCCCCCCCCCCCCCCCCCCCTCCTTTGAAATATTCTGCTCATGAGGCGTAGGCGAGTCCATACCACGGAAAGCCATATTGCAAATTTGTTTTACCACAAACTCGAGAGGGAATTTTTCGTCAAACGAGCTTCAAGCGCGAGCACGCACGCAAGATCAAGACGATGACGTAAATTGTTGGTATGGACACTTATTTACAACAGTTCTCACGAACAATCACAAAGCGAGCAACTGGTGAAAAAAAAACTGATGTCATCAACAAAAATACAAAAATTGAATAATTTGAGGAAATAATTAACAGGGTCATATTTGAAATGATCACTGATGAATTATGTACCTACAATAAATGCAACGATTGACATCGGTTTTAACAATCAGGTTAGAACGATATCAATAGCTTTATCAAACATATTGTGTCGTTCGTGTGGGCTTCCTTTGTTTCTTCTATTGGATTTCCTGTTTACTGAAAAGCTAGGTTTCTAAGCTAATTTTAAGATGGTGGACAATGTGATGTGTTTCATCACTACAATATCTGCATGTTTTGATTGAATTTTGACAGTTTGAGACTCTAAATTGCAGGAATATAAACAAAAACAAATCTACGTTACTTCCAAATAAGGTAATGCCTGCCCAAATATTGAATAGACTTCATGGCCGTGCGAGCGACATATTTTTTATAGACATATGTTTGATATGCTGCAGGAAAAGAAAAGCAGAGAAAAAAACCTGAAATACATAGAGATTACTTCATAGAAAGTGCCGCGTACAGGTTTATACTCACGAGTTGTTTGTGTCAAAACACGAACGAGCGAGGAACGAGCGAGTGAGTGTTTTACACAAACAACGAGTGAGTATAAACCTGTACAAGGCACTTTCTATGAAGTAATATGTTTATTATATGTATCATGAGAATTTCATTGAATAAAGCAATAAAAGAAAATTACTTAGAAAGGCTTCAAAACTCATTTAAAAACAAGTAAACAAACAAAAATAACTCAGCACTAAGCTTAAAATTCGCTTGGTAATTGCAATTAAGGACGAAAAGCCAAATATAAAATAACTTTCTCTGAAGTTGTCTCTTTATTATATGTGCCATGATAATTTGTACAAAAAGCAATATAAATTAAAAAGTATACTTTCAAAGACTGCAAGGCTAATTTCAAATCAATCGATGACCGACCTTTGCTTTGCAACGAGAACTTCTTTCGTTTTCTTGAATTCTTTGCCTTCGCGCGCTGATAGTTGAGGAGCAGTCGTGTTTTCGAAGGTATCGGTCAAAACTTGAAAAGAAAGCCCTCAGTGATGAGGGCTCGTACTGCTCTCCATCTTTCTTTCTTACTTGAAGGAGAAAGTTAGCCGATGTAGTTGTCAAGGGCTTTTGGCTCAATCTCTTCTATATTCTTTCGTTCGTTATTTGAACTCAAAAACGTTTCCAGCAATGTAATGCATGTATCTCTTTGCGTTTTGCTGAGAGTGTTTTTGTTTTGTTGACGATTTATGAATTCTTCTACAGAAGAATCAACAGAAACAAATCTTGAAGATGCTTCCGCCATTCTTCAGACTAGTTTTCGGAAGCCATTTAAGTGCTAAACATCAACTAAAATCTGCCTCTCATTGGCTGATTAGCTCTTTGAGATATTTTGATTGGTTATATTTCTCACATGTGAAAAGTGCTATACGCGACGCTGATTGGACATATCGCTGTTTTTCACATGTGAAAATATAGCGTATAGCGGATTTCTACACACTGGCTTTATTCAATGAAATTCTCATGATACATATAATAAAAGCCTTTTCATAATCAGAAGCCGCGATTTCACAAAGCGTTCGTAATTTATATACGAATATGTGAGCACTCGTAAATATAAAAAAATGTGACATTTGTTCGAAAGTTTACAGCTGTTTCAACTGAATTAACCCAGCGTTAAAACCGAAAGGTTTCTTAAGACGACTTAACCCTGGCTGAGCGCTAAACTACCTTTGAGCAACAGGGCTCTTGAGTCAATCGATTGGGGAAACAATGTCAAACAGTGCTTTATCATTGGTTCAATTCTATAAAGGGATGATTGAAGTAAAGTGATTCAGAAAAATATATTTTCAAAATACATTTTGGCTAAGCTTTTTCACTAGCATGGACAGTTTCCTCATGCCTTTTACGATGACTTGCTGATTGGAATCCTTTTTCACAATATTTGCACTTGTGTGGCTTTAGACCAACATGGACATTTAGTTCGTGTCTTTTGCAATGGCCTGGTGTTGAAAAAGCTGCCTCGCATTGTTTGCACTTGTAGGGTTTCTCACCAGTGTGAATGCGTTCGTGAGCTTTACAGTCACCCGATATTCTAAACTTCTTGCTACAGTACTGGCACTGGTAGGGTCTAACGCCAGTATGAGTGCTTTCATGTGATTTGCAATTTTGGATGGTAGTAAAGGTCTTTTCGCAATACTGACACTTAAATGGCCTTACACCAGAGTGGAATATTTCATGATCTCTTAGGTTCCTTTCAGTTACAAACGCTTTGTCACATTCCTGGCATTTATAAGGTCTGACATCAGAGTGAATACGTTGTTCGTGTGACTTAAGATTACACGAAGTTGCAAATGCTTTATCACAGACACTGCACTTGTATGGTTTATTTCTCATATGAACAATACGCTCATGTTCTTTACACTGTCTTGACGTAACAAATGCCTTGTCACAGGTCCCACATTTGTACGGAGTTTCTCCTATATGAATACTGTGTTCATGAATATACAAGCCCTTTTTAGTCTTATATTCCTTGTCGCAATAACGGCACTTGAATCTTTTTGAATGTCTTTCTTCGTGCTGTTTGCACGTGGAATACGTCGTGTATTTTTTGTTACAAATTTTACAGGAATACGGTCTCACTCCAGTGTGAACTCTTTCATGTTCTTTAAGTTTGCTTGCAAATAAAAATGCTTTGTCGCAGTACTTACATTTGTGCTGTTTCTGACCAGTATGCATATTGCGCTCATGTATAGCACAGCTGCGTTGCTTAGGAAACGACTTCTCGCAGTAGCTGCATTGGTAACGTCTCTTTCCCATAGAACTACTACCACTTTCCCGACTTTCAGTACTTACAGATGTCACAGATCTTTGGTTTCGAGTACGATGAGTATGATCATTTGCTGTGTGGTCTTGTAAATCATTAAAAGATTCGTCACATTGTTGACAGTTGTGTAGCTCAACAGAAGTCCGACTTGGTCCATGTTCGCTGTCTTCATTTTGGACACTCATAACAGGTACATCATTCACGTCTTTATAGTTTTTGCTATGTGTTGTTGCTGTAGTTGAAGTATAACCATCCTTAATTGATTAGAAAAACACGAGTGTAAGTAAGCAAAGAACTTCACAAACATCGTCATTTCAAACTAGTCATCAAAACTAGTCATACATGTCCATACAAGGGTTTTCATCCATCGATATGTATATTCTAAATCGTAGCTAAAGGTACCATTTTTCTCTAGTTTGTCTTGCGTATTTCAATTTTAGCTTCGTTTCAAAGAAAAAGTATCAAATTTGATTGGTCACAAATTCAAAATTAAAGCAAGAGTTTAGGGCGAACAAGAGCAAACCTTTAAAAAGATAAAAGTGAAGAATACTTTATCGTGGCTCGTCAACGGCCCGTCAGTATACAGACCAATTAGGTCCAAGTTTTGGTTTGCTGTCAGTTCTTGTTGGTCGCAGAATCAAACAAACACAAAAGTTTTGACATATCGTTGGTGTATCAGATTGGATCCGCATCCTACGGTAAAATTTCGTGGCTCGTCATAACAGCCCATTAGTAAACCATCACTGATGGTATATTTTCTTACACTAGTCGAGGTGTTGGTTTTTTGTTTGTTCTTGTTGGTCGCAGAGTCAAACAAACACAATTTTTTGCATATTGTCCGTACATCAGATTGGATCTGCATCCTACGGTAAAATTCGCATCTTCCGCATTCTGAGCCTATTTTCCGCATAATAACGAGCAATTGACACAGTAAAACAGCCATTTTTTCTAGTTATTAAATATTAAAACCCAAAAATGTGCACTAGTTTGCAACACTTTCTTCCAGAAATCGTATGAGCTACAAATTCTTTTGTAACGTGATTTTTCCGAAGCAAACGCAATAAAGCTTTTTTATTTAAGGAATATAAAACGCGCGCGCATGTCTCTGTTCTGTGATATAAACACGATGGAAGATGTAGAGCAAGAGAAAAGCAAGATTAGGCGTAGCCGAGTGTTTCTCTTGCTTTTCGAGTGCTCTACATCTTCCACAGTGTTTATATCACAGTACAGAGACATAGGCGATCGTTTTATATTGCTTTTATAAAATATTTTTTGAGCGAGCCATGTCTCTGTCCTCTGATATAAACATGGTAGCCAGCCAATCAGCGCGCGTGTTATATCTCAAATATTTTATAAATAATTATATTCCTTGAAATTTCAGCACATAAATTTTTGATTTTTTCCGCACCCTATCAGATGCCCTGAATTAGGTGATTCATTTTTCTAGTGATACCTGGCATTGAATGTCATTCATAAATGTTATAAATATTGCTGCTTACGATTTGGTTGTAAATAGGCCACTTGTGTTTTCCTGTAGACTTGTTATAGAAAAATAGAGTTTCTCCTGATTTGCATTTATATTCTGTCCATTCATTGTCCCATACTGCTGAGTCCATTGTTTTCTAAATAAAAAAACAATAATGGTAGCAATATGCCTTTTACGAGTTTGCTCATACTGCTGCAAAATAACTGCACCAGTGCAGGGCAAGCTTGAAGTCAAGGTAGCTTCCTACACAAGCAAGTCTTGGACTTCCGGTGGCGATGCAAATAGCCAAGGGGAGGGGAAGAGGAGTAGAGAAATGCAAAGGGTTCGCCGATTCCTCCTCGGTAGTTGGGCCAGGATTCGGATGAATATTCACTAGAAGCTCCTTCTCGTCTTTCCCTCTTTCTCTCATCTCAAGTTTCCCCTCTTCTTCTGTTATTTACCACACAATACCCAATAAAGGATTATATGTGGAGAAGGCAAAAAGTCAAGGTAAAGTATTCCGCAAAAATGGCAGTGAGAATTTTTCACAACCAACAATACAACAATCAACTTTAATCAATTGGGTCTTTCTACTGGCTAGCACTGCACAAATGCATGTTTTCACAAGAAGCTGTGTGGTCACTAGCAAATCAAAAGTTAACTTTTCCTTTTCATGAAAAAAAAACATATACAATTGTTGGTGTTAGATAACTTTGCCACTAAGAAAAACTCTGCATACATTGCATACTTACTTCAAAATATTCTTCAGGCCATTTGTGTTCTCCAGTAGTCTTGTTATACAAAAATAGAACCTGGCCTGATTTGCACTTGTACTCTGTCCAAACAGAATCCATTTTGAAGACCTTGCTTACTTTTGTAGCTAAAGAAATATTAAGAGTCAGTCATCTACTCTCCAACAATCACATTTTCATTGTAAAAATCTCCCCTACCCCTTGAGTTAGGTTTTGGTTGGAGAGTGGATGGCTATATGGATAGTCACAGTGAACCTTTAGCCAACTAGATATATAGATATATAATTTTTTGTGTGAAATGAGTAAAAAAAGTCTGATGGCCTTTCTAATATTATGTATGCTAGGAGTGGGTAAAAGCAATTCAAAGCTCTGAAAATTGCATGCTCAAAAACTCAATTTTTTGAAAAATTATATTTTCTGTGGAAAGTGTTTCTTAACTATCAGACTTTTGCTATGAAGGTATCTTAGAAGATGTTATGTAATGTGAGCCAGATCTCTGAGTTGTAGAATTTTGGGAGCTGGAATGGAGTCAATCTTTGCAACACTTTTGTTTAAAAACTGCAATTTGTGCATAGCTGAAAGACAATTTAATATGATTAGTTATGTGCTACGATAACCAAGTCAAAATTTAACACAGTTTTTGCTTATAGTGAGAAAAAATAAACAGGGAACAATTCTATTTAAACAGAAACTAAACGGGTATATAGAATAGCTGCCATTATAGCTAGCAACTTGGGTCAAGATTATATAAAAGTATTAAGAGATTCTTATACAACATTGGCTTCCCCAAACTGAATAAGTGATCAATGTAAAGTAAGTAAGCCTGCCATTAACAGTTTACCATCAAAACTTACACTGAATATCCGGCACTTGATGATGAATGTCTTTGATGAAGAAGGACATAAAAATGATTTACTTTGCTGTTGAAATTAGCCAGGCGTAACTAAGATGGTTGCGTGGAAACTAGAACGAGCCTCGCTGTGATATGAAACTGACAATGCTTGCGAAAACAAAATTGATTTTAGAGTGCAAACAATATAGCCATTGAAATGCAAATTACTAAATAGCACACCTATTACACTAATGAGCTGTCGGTTGTTTTCAGGTTGAGATATTTCATTTACTGAAGAATATACATTAGCAATGTATAAAGAACGAGAGAGCGTGTTAGTCGGTGGATAAGATCCGAGCCGAAAGCGAGGATCTTCAGACCCGATATAACGCGCTCTCGGGTCGACCACTACCATTAGAACGAAGCTTGTGATTTGTTCAAATAACTAAAACAAAGAATGTGTGGATTATGATGAACAATGCCTTTTGTCCTACATGTAATCTCTGTCCTTTGTTTTGTTTTACAGATATATAGATTAGGTAGATAGTTTATTCAAAAATTACCTGGCAGCGCTTGGGCTGAATTGCATAATTTAAAAAAATTAATTGAATTAAATTAAAATTGAATATTAAATATTACTGTTCTATGTTATTTGAACAAAACACAAGCACTGTCCTGACTGTAGTGTATACCCCGCGCTCTCTCGTTCTTTATATTACTTATCAAATATATAGCTGTCAAATATCATATTTGACCGGGGCCCGGTTGTTCGAAAGCCGATTAGCGCTAATCCGGGATTAACTCCAAAGAAAACATTCGGAGTTAATCCTGGGTTAACGCTAATCCACTTATTCGATCGAACAACCGGGCCCAGATTTTTCCAAGTTTGACTATTTTTGGCTTATAAAAATCCGGGTTAAAGTTCATGCAAATTAACAAAAATCTTTATCTGATATAGAAAGATCTACGTTACGGTAGAGGGGGACGAAAGGGTCTCCGGTGATGCGGTTTTGCGTTATTCTTAAGCGGTTTTGCGGTTATTTGTTATTTAAACCTACGGTTTCACGGGTTTTGATTTCAGATTTTGTACGTGGTTTGCGGTTTTGGGAATTTTGAAGATTTTTGTTGCGGGTTTTTCACAATTTTGTTTGCGGTTTGGGGGTTTTCCATATCCCCCTTACGACCCCCTCCGGCAGTGATTTCTATTGTGTTTTCTAATGAATTATTAATGAGCTTGATAAGAGTAGTGTTTACAATATATCCGTGAAAAGCTTTGTAAAGCATTGAACCGTTTATCGAATTTGCTAAACTGTAATCAGCAATCACCTGCATTAAAACAATAAATGCGAGATCATAAAGTCAAACACAAGTCTACCCAAGATATTTTTTCTTCCTTCATTTCTTTCTTTCTTTCTTGTTCTTTTCTTTCAATTTTTTTAGATTTTTTTCAAACAAATAAAAAATAAATTAAAGGACACAAGACGCATCTAGCTGATGTAGCTAAAATATAGCACAAGACGACAAAAATCAACAGCACAAAAATTAAGTAAGTGACCAAATAGACAGAAGCTACAAAAAAATAAAATGAACCAAATTGTTGAGCTCTAGGAATATGCCTCTAAAGATGAGTTGTTTCTACATGCGCTCCAGTCTTGTTGAGCAAGTTTAGCTCGAATGCGTGCACCCTTGTGAATGCCGAGGCAGTGCAAGTTAGACTTGTCACGTCTCTCTTATTTCTTAGCGACGGACCATTGGATTGTTAATTAGCCACTTTCATACCGTGAAGACTGGGTACGAGTCCCTTAAATTTTGATAATGGTAACGCAAAACTCATATAGTAAGAAAGAGCACATAGAGCTATATAAAATCCCGAGGTTTGGTGTTAATCGGTTTAATATTGAATGACTAACAGCCGTGCAAAAATGCTAGAATTTACAAAGAAATGTATGGTTGTAGGGACATTTGTGGACATTTGTCCCTACAACCATACATTTCTTTGTAAAATCTAGCATGTTTGAACTGCTGTATCTCTTTCAGTGTATATCCGATTAACATCAAACCTAGGGATTATATACAGCTCGATGTGCTCTTTCTGACTATATAAGTTTTGTGTTGCCATCATCAAAGTTTAAGGGACTCGTACCCAGTCTTCAAGGTATGAAAGTGGCTAATAAGGGGGAAGGGTTGGGCAATGTCCCCCAAAAAGAATTTCGAGCAGAGACTTAAGGGAAGAAAACAAATCGTGCACAACAAAAGTGCCAGAAAAACAATTAGAAAAATATCCTGCATCGACAAAGAGGACAAAAATAATATATATTCCTGCACAGAAAAAAATTAATGTCCACCACCACCCCTCTCTCAAAAATCTAATGGTCCGTCCTTACATTAAACATTTGTGCTAATCATTTAGTCGAATGCATACAATATATTCAAGAAAACATAAGCAGACTACACACTGAGTGCATAATAGATATACCGCTACTCAGTTAATGAAATGTTTTTGCAGATCAAATGCAAATGTTCGGAGAAGACCGTGCTTGTCTGGTACCTATTCTTGGGTAGCATGTGACGTCACGGTAGCCATCTTGGATGAACTTCAACAAAAGATTTCTCAGTAGCGTCACTTGTTTGTTCATCCAACATGGCTACCATTCTATTG
Organism: Telmatactis stephensoni; assembly: GCA_029948255.1. Lineage (NCBI taxonomy): Eukaryota > Metazoa > Cnidaria > Anthozoa > Actiniaria > Isophelliidae > Telmatactis > Telmatactis stephensoni. The sequence goes on from JALIZF010001409.1 coordinate 40,729, forward strand.
TCTTCTGAATTCCCAAAGGAATAGATGAAACCCAGCAATAGAAAATTGTGGGTCTTGGCAACTTTTGATCCGATCTCGGATCGAATCTCGGAAGCCTTTGTGATGGTTCACTAATTCTCGTTTTTATGTGTTTCTTCTCATCTCGGAGTCTCGATTTTTCAGGACGTGAGGTCTGGAAGCGGACCTAGGTTAGACCTTTGAGGGGCCCCGCATTTTATCTCACGTTGATCTGACATACTGTTGCCGATACTACAATATTGAATTGTGTTGCTAAGATATGATTTTAGTAGTTCAATTACTTTGTTGAAAATATTTGTAAGTGACTTATTAATGAATGGGGCTGCAATCCGTAATACCTCGGGAGAAATACCATCTAGACCAGTAGCTTTTGCTGTATTGATTTCTAAGAGCACGTTTAGAATATTTTTGTTAATGACGCAATGAAACTTAAAAACCTGTTGAGTGGGCAGGATCTGCATGTAAGCACTAATTTTCTTTTTACTTTGAGGCAGTTTTCTCGATATACGACGACCAACAGAGGTAAAGTGATTAGTGAGTACGTTTGCTATCTCTCGTTTATCTGTAAAAGATCTACGGTTAATTTGTATTTCCTTTACATCTGTTTCTTTGATCTTTCTATTCAAAAGCTGATTGACATGTTTTCCAAACAGTAAGTAAATTTCCCTTATTAGAGAGGAAGAAATTTGCAAGTTAATTACATAAACTGATCTCTCCTTTGGTGTCCTGACAACAGAATCCATAAATGTATTTTCGTTTTACAAAGCATCTGCATGGCTCAAGAATACTCGTTGTCAAAAGTGTCAAAGCTGAGTATGCTTTGCGTAAGGTTAGCCTTCCGCCAATATCTTGTTACTTCATTTTGTGAGATTTCTGTGGAATTCTACTGCTAACACTAGTTGGTATCTTGTTATGACAACTTCTGTGGAAATCTACAACAGATAGATACTGAGGCAATCATGTAATTTCACTAACCTATTTGAAGACATTGCTTTCCCCTCTTCGCGAAGGGAGAAAAATCTTAACGTTATCATAGCACGAATTAATATTTCTTGCATTATGAACAATTCTACAGCACAAGAAATAGCAACGAACCATTTTGACTTGTCGATTCTTCTTCTAGAATCAAATTCTCATCTCAGGAACTACATTTATTTCATCACCGTCGTGAATTCTCTCAGCTCCATTCTTGCTGCAGTTCTAAACTTCTTGGTTATCTTGACTATTCTAAAGACAGCTTCGTTGCAAACTCCATCGTACATTTTAATTCTTAGCTTGGCCTTCTCTGACTTCGGTGTCGGTTTAGTGGCACAACCGGCATTTAGTGTTCACCTTATTGCCTTGTTAACGAAGAATCCTTCTTTGAATGAGATGATTGGTAACATATTACCATTTACAAGTAACGTGCTAGTTTGCATTTCGTTTCTCACATTTACATGTATCACTGTCGATCGGTTTCTTGCTCTTCACTGGCATCTGAGATACCAACAACTTGTCACAACCAAGCGAGCTTGTGCAGTTGTGATAATAATTTGGGTTGTCAGTTCATTGTGGAGTTCCCTATTAGCATTCAGGTCTTTGCAATGGCTGACCATTGTCCATTTTTCTGCGCAATTGTTAACCGTTATTCTTGACATTTATCTTATGCTAAAAATTGCCCAAGTGATTCGAAGGCACTCAAGACAAATCCAAATCCAACAGCAGCAACAGCCAACGATGAACATGCATCGATACAAGAAGACTGTTAATGTTATGTACTGCATCATGGGTGTATACATAGTTTGTTATTTGCCGGCGATGGTGATTTACCTTGTACTCTATGCAAGAAAGGACACAATGGTTAGCAAGGATTCAGGACTTTTTTCTGCCTTATATTCAGCTAATACCCTTATCTTGACGAACAGTGCTTTGAATCCTTTTATTTATTGCTGGAGAATAGAGGAAGTACGTAATGCTCTGATGCGCTTGTTGCGAAAACAGTGATATACCTGTTTCAGAAAAAAAGTAGACGGCCGAAGCCGATCTCAATCTTAATCCGAATTTGAATCTGGATCTGGATGTGAGACCTGAATGAGTCTTTTATCTTTGAATATTGTAATATTATCTATTCATACTCTTATCACTTCATATTGTAATTCATGCCAAGTTTGCACCAACAACTCCCTTCCGTCTCGCTGAGGTTTAGATTCACATTCAAATTCATGTATATCTGCAGACCGTTTGTTGAAACGGGTACATCAATTGTTCATATGTCGTATGCCCTAACTTTTAAGGATGTTTTTAAATTAGAAAGAAGGAAATAAGTAAAATAAGATATGGAAAATAAATTGTTCGCACGCAATTATACAACCCGTCCCGCTGCAAAAATTGTTTAAAACTAAAAGATCGATTTCCTAGCAAAAAGCGCGAAAAACAGCTGCCTCAGAGGAGGTTATTCAAAACGCTTTAGCAGAATAAACCTCTTTAAACTTATTTTGTGAGTATTTTTCTTTGCAGGGGATCATTAGTCCTTGTATTTTCTTTATAAGAGTTTATTTTGACATTATTGATAAGATTATTATATCAGTAATCTCGCTTCCGTATTTTAGTACACATTCAGTAACTGATATGATCTGATATGAACATGACATTCTTATTATATTTCTCACTTTTTGTTTATTTTTATTGATGCTAGTTCTCTGGCTCAGAGAAATACATCTGGCGTAGCTCACAGAGATATACCTATTTCAAAAAAGGTTGTCGTACAAGAGGTCCAGCCTACGCGACTAGACCGAAAAGTAGCATGGGTAGTAGCAACACTTCTACTCTCTTGTCGGTTTGGGTTTTGATTTTAGCATCAACAAGTGAAGTTCTTTAGTGTACAAGGTCAAGGGAAGCTGAATTTGAATTGTCGTGTGGATATTAACGTGGTTTTATTTTTTTTAGTTACTTCTACCCATACTCCCTTTCGGGTGAGTCGCGTAGGCTTCATACCGACAACGTTTATTGAAATAGGTATATACAATGACTATTCAACACAAGATGCCAAGTGGGGTTTTCGATACGCTCGATGAGTTTCAGCTGTTAAAGGTTGCGGTTGCTGACCGCTTACTAACGGGAAACCTTCACGGAGCCTAGGTGTTCCAACAAAGCCAAATAACCTTAGCAATTAACAAACATTTTGAGTTAATGTCCACGTGTCAGACTCGAAGAGACATTTTTACGGAAGCCGATAGGGGTCACGAGTTGTCGGGAACAAGTTGTCGGGAACAAGTTGTCGGGAACAGGTTGTCGGGCACGAGTTGTCGGAGCAAAACTGTCGAGCAAGACTGGAATCTAGTTCGACAAAAATGGCGTCCTCTGAAGGTAACAAAAATTTGCTATTATATTTTAACTCGGAATATTTTGTGCAAAATTCTCTTAACTTTAAGAAATAATTAAAACAGCAATATTAAAGATTATTAAAAATCAACTGAAGTCTTTCAGTGAATTTAACAATCTTTTACTCCAGCTCGACGATCGGAGAAGACTCACCGCGGTATTCGAATTCGATCGAAGCATTTGTAACAAGACAAAAACTAGTTAAATCATTATATAGCATTTTCCACAGATGTTACGGAATAAAGTAATAAACTTTAAAAAGTCGTAAGTAAAAACACAATGAAAAATAGTAAATTTCTATTACCTGCAGTCAGGGTCCCCTATACCCCTTTGCAAAATGAAATCACGCAAAAATATTCGGTCTTTTCACGCGTGACGGACCATAAAAGAGTCTCTTTCACATGCACAGAAAAATCAAAAGTGGCTTTCACGTGGATGCAAAAAGATTTTAGACCTAAAATCACGTTTCACGTCAAAATAAACCAGCCATTCACGTTTCACGCGAAAGGTATAGGGACCCTTTGCAGTCCTTTGACGCTGATGACGGGTCGAGGCCAAAAACTGACTGAAAATGAGCTTTAAAAATCAAAATTTGTGAAAAAAGATATAAAATGTGTATACAAATAGATTTACACTGAAACCAGAGAATAAAAAAAAAATTGATCGGTTCCCGGCCCGGGATTCGAACTGGCACCGTTCCATTTACAATCTGTCGTAATGTACAACAGCTGAGTTTGGGCTGCCTGTTTCTCCGACAACAGCTCGTGCCCGACAACCTGTTTCCGACAACTTGTTTCCGACAACTCGTTTCCGACAACTTGTTCCCAACAACTTGCTCCCGACAACTTGTTCTCGACAACTCGTGACCCCTATCGGCTTCCGTACATTTAAAAAATTAACTGCCAATAAGGTAATGGCGATTTCGTTGTTTAACATGTGCAGAATTCATTAAAGCTATCCATCCACATCTTTCTAACTCAGCCTGTTGCGATGATTTCTTGCCGAGAAATTACTGTTACTCATACTAAAGCAGTACCGACTTCTTTTGACCAATTTAATTGCAAGAATGCAATTTTGTACTTTTTGATTGGACACTGATAAAGATCAATATATGTAAAAATTTATGAAAAATGATAAATTGTGTTTTTATTTATTAGAAAGAGTTTTTACCTGGTACAAGTTTGAATAGGAAATCACCCCATCGGGAAAGGCTTTATATGACTTCTACTGTATAAAGACAGGTTTAAACTGAATATTTAATTTGTACACTGACAAGCCCTTTCAGAGAACAAAATATCTAAGGGACCTGTCATTATTTATCGCCTGGGGGGGGTGTGAGGATTTTATCACAGTTATAAAACATTTGATCTGATCCTCCCCCAAAAGGTTTGAACTTTTTACCGATCCCCCCTCATAAGGGCTGGCAAATTTTGTGATCCCCCCCATCCATTAAGTGCGACAAATGTCGTTACTGGTATTATAAGTAAGTCAACCTAAAGAGTGAAGTATCTGACCTAGATGCAAATAGTGCAGTTCGTAGCCACCTGTTTCAATACAAGAAATAATATAGTACAAGGAATTAATTTCTCATATAAAATCAAGAGTTTGACATATATATATTTCAGTGCTACAATATATCAAGACACTTACATTTATCACTGAATCGCGGCTCCTTTAAAAGTATCTGCCAACACTCTGGAACACAATATTTCAAATTTCTCCAGCTTGTGCCAAATATCCATCTAACTGCTTGATGCTAAATTGTTTTACCGGTAATGACTGCACGTATGTGTTTTGACGCAACCGAGAGTCATAATATAGAAAAGAAGCCAATAAGTTAAATATGAATAAACCGTTACATTGGCTATTTGTTCCTCGGGTACAAATGTTAGAGTTGTCGCATCAAAATTATTAGTTTCTTCGTCTAGATCAGCGAGGACAAGATCATCGCTGTAATCATCGTCGCTGATTGACCCATTGGTGTGGCTAATAGAAAGAAGTGTTTTCACTAAGACATTAAAGGAACGTCTACAGCAGGTGGCGGAGATATTGAAAGCAAAAGGTGAAGCATCAACCAGTTCCAAAGTCCAGGACGAAGAAAATGACACAAATGATGAAAGTGAAGAAAACAGTAGTGGTGAAACAGACAACGAGGATGTTGGGCTTGACGCACAGCTTGAACTTTAGTCAGCTAATGATCTGACATCGATAAACTTAATGGACAATTCTAAACAAAGAATTTATACAGTTATTTTTTAATTTGCAAATGTTTTGAAATGAAAGTCAATCGTTTTCATTTGTTACCTTTCGGGGATATTCAATATAAATAAACGTGTGATTAATTCCTTGTAATAAAATCATATTTGTACGTAATATTTCCCGATCAGTCAAAAAGTAAATGCATTTTAAAATTTTAACTTTGATGAGTGAAGCTTATGTATGCCAAATGATCCCCCCTTAGAGGGTCTTTAAGTGTAACTAGTCCCCCCCTTTTTGCCTTCTGAAATCGAGTGATCCCCCCTTAAATCCTCACACACCCCAGGTGATAAATAATGACGGGTCCCTAATGGCACCAACATATGATTCACGCGTGTCAGATGTAATGCATATGTCCTCTGCTAGACATTATCATCAGCAAAAAACGTGGCTTCGTGTTCGAAAACATATCCATGTGGAACGTGATTCCTTGACTACTAATTTGGACCATGTCGCCGCTCTATTTTGCAAATGTCATCTTGGTTATTACACAACAACCAATTAAAAGCAAGACTATACCAATTCCAGTTTTTAATTTATGAAGCTATTTCGAAAAATTAAAGGCTTTGCAATATTAATATTTTGATGATTTACTCAAAGATTCTTCCATATAAAACCCGGCTTACAATGCTTATCGAAAACAATAGAATAAATAAAAAATTGCAAATTACAAATCTTAATATCGCTCTTTAGGCGTCCTGCCAAAAAAATCCATGAATATGTTTTCGTTTGACAAAACATCTGGTTCATAAAATCTTAAAACCTGTCAGAGCCCAGTATATATACGCTCTACGTATAAGGTTACTGCCCATACCTTACTATTATATTTTATGAGAACTTCTGTCGAGATCTACAACTGATTTTCAGGCAATTTAATGATTTTACTTACTTATTTGACACCAACTTGCCTTACTTAACGTGAGGAGAAAAGACTTAAAGTTATCGTAGAACGATTACTCCAAATATGAACAATTCTACAACACAAGAACTAGCAAGGAACTTTTTTGAATCCTGGTCTCTTCTTTTGGATTCAAATACTCATCTCAGGAACTACATTTATTTTGTGACCGTCGTAAATTCTCTCAGCTCCATTCTTGCTGCAGTTCTAAACTTCTTGGTTATCTTGACTATTCTAAAGACAGCTTCGTTGCAAACTCCATCGTATATTTTAATTCTTAGCTTGGCCTTCTCTGATTTCGGTGTCGGTTTAGTGACACAACCGGCATTTAGTGTTCACCTTATCGCCTTGTTAACGAAGAATCCTTTTTTGAACGAGATCAGTAATAATATATTAGAAGCAGTAAGTTACGTGCTAATTTGCATTTCTTTTCTCACATTTACATGTATCACTGTCGATCGGTTTCTTGCTCTTCACTGGCATCTGAGATACCAACAACTTGTCACAACCAAGCGAGCTTGTGCAGTTGTGATAACAATTTGGGTTGTCAGTTCATTGTGGAGTTCCCTATTAGCATTCAGGTCTTTACAATGGCTGCCCATTGTCCATTTTTCTGCGCAATTGTTAACCGTTATTCTTGACATTTATCTTATGCTAAAAATTGCCCAAGTGATTCGAAGGCACTCAAGACAAATCCAAATCCAACAGCAGCAACAGCCAACGATGAACATGCATCGATACAAGAAGACTGTTAATGTTATGTACTACATCATGAGAGTATATTTGGTTTGTTATTTGCCAGCGATATTGATTTACCTTGTACGCTTTGTACAAACGAAAGCAGTTATCAGAGAATCAGGACCATGGTTTGCTGCATTAGTTTTAGCTAATACCTTTATGTTAATGAACAGCATGTTTAACCCTTTTATTTATTGCTGGAGAATAGGGGAAGTACGCAACGCCTTGGTTCACTTATTGCGAAGACAATGAGTATTTTGCAACAAATGCAGTGCACTCAAAAAATTATTAAAGCAACACCTTATGCGTCATCCTTCCTTCCCCCCCCCCCCCCCCACCCCTTTTTGTTTTGCAAATGTTCTTGTTCATTGCCATTCAAAGAGTTTGATGCTTTCCAATACCAGTTGCAGCAAAACTCAAGAAAATCCCTGTTTTGTTTTGCAAACGGTAAAGAAACAAACAAACAAACAAACAAAAGGATTTTGGTGGCTGGCGAGTTTACTAGCTAGTTTACTGGACACGACGAGAACCAAAACGTTCACTGGTAAAAAAGTTTAGTTATTGGTGTACTGTAAAGATGAACAACTCCAGTGATGCACTTAAATTTACAAAAACCAACATACATGGATACTATTATGAAGGTTAGGACAGCTTGTTTTAAAGATAACCACCATACATGTTAATTCATTACTTTTGATTTGTTTTGCTTTGTTTTGTCTTAAAGAAGAACGCCGAAGTTGATCTAAGGGGCTGTTTATATGGAGCCGAGTTGTCCCTGCTAGGAGGGATAACTCTTTTGTTTTCTTTTCCCAGTGGGATACAAAACAAAAGAGTTATCCCTCCTAGCAGGGACAACTCGGCTCCATATAAACAGCCCCTTATATATTTACTTATTTTTTCACCTTTCTATTGTCTTATTTCGTTTTGTGCGATTCTATCGCCTTCATAAAAAGGACGGCATGTCATAGTGAAATAGGGCAGTTTGAAAGAATAATTCTATTAGATAAAATAATTAAAAAAGCAAAAAATCGATAAATATAAGGAGATAAAGAAAATAAAGAATCGCGCGCAATTAAAGCCTGCAAAGAATTGATTGAAATTGAGAAGACGCCAAGCCCAATTTAATTAATTAAAATGCTTTTGGAATTAGCACAGAAATGACTAGCAGAGAAATAATGTACAAATACTGAAAAAAAAAACAAATATCGACAACTTTATTCTTTTTTTTTATTTTCTTTTCATCTTGATTTGTTGATAATTTGTCGGACATTGATATTTTACAAACGTCAAAACGTACGGATTTCAACCTTTCAATTTCTTCGTGGTATACCCCTGAGATCTACAGTCGATGGCTAATTGCACAGTATTAATGGGCGTCAGTTTTTCGGAAAACAAATTCATATTAAATCTTACAATGGGCAAAACCTAATATCCCTTTGATAGTGTCGGCTTATCAACTCGTAATGCAAAGTATTTACGGACATGGAAAATTGATTCATAGAGATGCTGAACATCTACGCCAAAATTGTTTATGTACGCTGCAAATAAGGTTTGCCTTCCGCCCAGAATTAACCTTTCTATTTGAGCTTGTTACCCAAGACTTTCGCCAGGTCCTGTGGATATCTTTGAATCTTGAAAAAGCTACTGAAAGCGCAGTAACTTATTTGTTCCGGTCAACCATCTCTAAAGAATGTAATATTTTCCTTCCTTAAAACTGCCCCGAAGATAATCCAACTAGTAAATTTTAAATGTCGTAAAAGTTCTATTTTTGAAACATATAAAAATTCTAGAATACAAGAAATAGTAAGGATCGTTTTGGATATTGTTGATTTTTTTTTCCACAAATACTCACCGAAGAACTACCTGACTGTACTTCATGTTTATTGTGCATGAATTCCCTCAGCTCGATTCTTTCTGAAGTGGGATGGTAAAGTTTTTTGTCATCATTTCGACTTTTGTATACAAACCTCTTCTCTATCATTTTTTCTTTTTTATCACAAAAATTTTTGCGAATTCCCTCGTAGATAAGAGACCGAACAAAAATATAAAGATTTGATTGATCAGTTACTAAAAATATTAAGTACTGATGCCGAGAATTTAAATCGCATGCGATCATCCTCGGTAATTAGAAGAATAAATTTAAGTTTTTAGCATTTTTTTAGCATATTTTAAGTTTTATCCAAGTATTAAACGTTTTTCCTTAAAAGTACAGGCAGATAGCATTTAACAAAAATGTTATACCAAGAAAATACTTTAATTTCAATTCCCTCTCCAGATGTTTGTTTCTATAATTTATTATCAAGTTACCGCATCATTCCTAGGGGTTCATTTCTTCTCTGTTGGTACCCTTTTTGCTTTCTCGCCATTTGAATGTCAGTGCCAGATACTGTAAATTTATTCAATAATTTTCAGCCAGAGATCCATTGGCTTTTCAGCATAAGCAAGCTGGGGGTTTCGAGCAGAATCAATAAACCTAATTAAAAGAACATCTGTCTCAAGAATTTAAAATTGTACATGTACACTTGAATTTGGGTGTGCTACATCTTTCTAATTCAGCTTGAATATTTGCGAGAATTTTCGCCACTGATACCAAAGCTGTCCCTTCTTTTGACGAGCACTCGACGTTCCTATTTTGCAGATGAGACAAGACAAGTTATCATAGACCTTCTTTTTTAAAAATATGAACAATTCAACAGCAAAAGAAGTAGCAGGGAGCAAGTTTGATTCCACGATCCTAGTTTTGGAATCAAATTCTCATTTGAGAAACTACCTCTGTTTTCTGACTGCCGTTAATTGTCTCAGCTCGATTCTAGCAGCAATTTTTAACTTCTTGGTTATTTTGACTTTGGTAAACACACCCTCGCTACTATCTCCCTCGTACATTTTGATTCTTAGCTTGGCCTTCTCTGACTTTGGCGTTGGTATTGTGACGCAGCCAGCGTTTAGTGTCTTTCTTATCACCTTTTTGACAAACAATCCATCTTTGAACAACATCAGTGAATTTATATACCACCTCACTAGTCCCTTTCTGGCTTACGTCTCATTTTTAACATTTACATCCATCACCGTCGATCGTTTTCTGGCTCTTCACCTGCATCTGAGATACCAAGAAATGGTCACATCCAAGCGGTCTTGCTTAGTTGTAGTAATAATTTGGATTGCTGGTTTATTGTGGAGTTTCGTACTTGCAATTACCTCGAACTTGGGTACACAACCTATGTTGATTGGCAATTTTTCCGTTTTGTTGGCCATTAGTTTTCTCGACATTTATCTGATGCTGAACATTTCTCGAGTTATCCGGAGACACTCAGCACAAATCCAAGCCGAACAGCAGCAACAACAACAACAACAGCTAACTATGAACATGCAGCGATACAAGAAGTCTGCTAATGTTATGTACTACATCATGGCTGTGTTTTTAGTTTGTTATTTACCAGCCTTAGTGATCTACCTAGTACGCTCTGGAGGAAATGCCACAGCGATTAGCAGGCCGGACTCGGGAGTTTTTGCTGCGTCATCTTTAGGTGCTACACTGATTTTAACGAACAGTGCGTTAAATCCATTTATTTATTGCTGGAGAATAGAAGAAATACGTAGCGCTTTAGCTCGTTTATTTAGAACACAATGAAAAGGTTTTGAAATGTTAGTACGGCATATTATTCTCTTTATGATCAACGGTTTCACGAATTTATGGATGACCGACTTTAAACATTAAATGAAATTTTGAGGGTGAAATAATGACGTTGTCTTGGGGAAAAATTTCAATAAAGCTATAACGATAAATTCAGGAAAGAGTTGCAAGATTTATGACGTCACATCAAACAATCTGTTGTTTAAACACTAATGATCATGATCAATCGTGAGAGAGGAAAAATCAGCAACAACACATGCAATTGATATAAAATACAGCTTTTAGAACACTGGAAAACCAATAACTGCCATCAAATGCAATAAAGTTCTTTTGTTTGAGAATCTTGTTCAAATTCCTATTGTTCCTTCAATATAATTCTCCCCCAATCGTAAACACGTCGTGACGTCATATCCTTTCTTATATCTTCATATCAACTTCACAACATTGTGATCAAGACCCTAGCAAGAGTCGAAAGCTCAAAAGGTACGCTCTCAAATATTAATCAGTGTTCAGAAGTTTAGTTTATTATCAAGATTTTATCCTCTTTGCTGTTTTCTACAAATCTATATATTGTTCAATTGTTTAATTTTGGTTCATAGCTCATTAGATTCTGCTAAACATGAGAAAAGGTTTTCAGGTAATTCTGCAATTTGATTGGCTAACGTGACGCAATTTAAGCATTGATAGCATCATTACCAATCAGAGCCATTTTTCATGCGCCCTTAATAATCTAGAATGAATACAACTTTAGAATATGAGAAACCATGTATTTTTCTTCTCATAATCAGATTTGCAAAAGTCGTAAAACTAGTGTGTTTTCACGATGGTTTTTGTGCGAACACGATCCTCGAAAAAACGTTTGTTATTCAAATTTGTGTGACGGCGCTCGCGCACTCGTTAAGTCAAATGCACATACAGAACACAACGTGCACTGGAATTATGGGCCACCGTCCTTAATTTATTCATTTTATGGAGAAATCTCGTATAACAGGCTTTTTGTTCTTTCTCCAAAACTTTACCGAATTCTGGAAATTCATCTTGGAAGTACAAACTAACTATTCGCAGAACATCGAGGAAGTTTATTTCGTGGATTCAAAATTATGGAGCCTTAAATTTGGGACATCACTTTGTAAGGCGATTCTCAGTAGCTCCACGAAAAGCGATGCAAAAAAAAATAGTCACCACAGTGACTCGATGCGAAGGAATTGCTCCTTGCACAACATTGCAGGAGGAAACAAAATACCCAAAACCATAACTTATAAGTGGAGGGGGGGGGGGGGGTCAGGCAATTGCTATTTCCGAAAACCGGTCTAACGTTCCTTGTAGCAATACTAAATACTTCTATGCCACTCACGTGGATCCTAAATACAAATAGCAATGAGAAAACATAAATCAGGCTCCTATTTGCAAGCCAATATTTTCCTTTATTGTTTCTTGCATATTTCTTGACAAATAAATTACACATTGTCATGCCTATGTTTATCAAATTACAATATCCATTAAACACCTGGCTTTTCACTTAATTTAAGAGCAAAACTGACCATGCAAAAACCACCAAGTTTTGTTCATCGAATTTCATCATGTCGTCGTTTAACAGAACATTTTTCTCAAGAATTGTCGATGGAGCCCTTTATGTAGGGTCTGCCTTCCTTACCCCGGCTATCTAATTCAGCTCGTTGAAAGGATTTTTTTGGGATCTTTGCTGCTGATACACTTAAAAGAACACTCTCGAAGACCAAGAGGAACCGGCGTACATTTCAAGTCATCCTTTTCTCGAAAATATGAACAATTCTACTGCACAACAAATAACAAGGAACGTTTTTGATACTTGGGCACTTCTTTTGGAATCAAATACTCATCTCAGAAATTTCTTGTGTTTTCTGATTACCGTTAATTGTCTCAGCTCGATTCTAGCAGCAATTTTTAACTTCTTGGTTATTTTGACTTTGGTAAACACACCCTCGCTACTATCTCCCTCGTACATTTTAATTCTTAGCTTGGCCTTCTCTGACTTTGGCGTTGGTATTGTGACGCAGCCAGCGTTTAGTGTCTTTCTTATTACCTTTTTGACAAGAAATCCTTCTTTGAATAACATCAGTAGCTATGTATTCAATTTAACGAGTAACGTTCTAACTTACGTCTCATTTTTCACGTTTACATCAATTACCATCGATCGATTTCTTGCTCTTCACTTACAACTGAGGTACCAAGAACTTGTCACAACCAAGCGATCTTCGTTAGTTGTAATAATAACTTGGGTTGTTGGTTTATTCTGGGGTTTCATACTTACCTCGAGATGGAGTACACAACCTCTGTTTACTGGCAATTATTCCGTTTTGATGGTCATTAGTTTGCTCGACATTTATCTGATGCTGAATATTTCTAGAGTCATTCGTAGACACTCAGCACAAATCCAAGCCCAACAGCAACCACAGCCAACGATGAACATGCAGAGATACAAAAAGTCTGCTAATGTAATGTTCTACATCATGGGTGTATTTTTAATTTGTTATTTGCCAGCGTTAGTGATTTACCTTGTGAGATCTGGGAGGAATGACGCAACGGTTAGCAAGGACACAGGACTTTATGCGGCGTTAATTTTCGCTAATACACTTATTTTAATAAACAGTGCGTTAAATCCATTTATTTATTGTTGGAGAATAGAAGAAATACGTAGCGCTTTAATTCGTTTATTTAGAAGACAATGACGAATTTCTATTGATGTTACTACGGCATATTATTTTCATAATGCTCAGCGGTTGCATGCATTCATCGATGACAAACTTCAAACTTAAATAAAACTTTATTGGTGATATTAATGACATTGTGTTTGGTCAAAGATTTCAACAGAATTGTAGAGATAAATTCAGGGAAGATTTGCGAGAATTAAGACGCCACATCAAAACAATCTGTTGTTTAAACATCGCGTGGTCGTAAAAAGGAAAAAATTAGCAGCAACACAAAGAAAATTGAAATAAAATACAGCTTAAAATAGTGGAAAAGCGGTAACATGAGTCATCAAATGCAATGAATATCGTTTATTTGAGAATCTTGCTCAAATTTCTATTTTTCCCTACGATTCTGCCCCATCGTAAACACGTCGTGACGTCATAATGAAATAGGGTAATTGCTGAATCTATCAACATTTTATCGACCTCTTTGCTGTTGTCTACAGACCTATTGCTCGAATGTTTAATCTTGTATCATACTTAATTAGATTCTGTTAAACCTGAGAATGGATTTTCATTAATTATGAACTCTATATTCTGTACAGAAAACATAGTTTCCAATAATCACTTGAGTATTGACGTCATTGAATATATAGATGACATTAGGTGATAGTTTTCACAACTATACGATAACAATGATACTCTTTTTCTTCTCACTTTTCTCGCAACCCATGTAACTTCACATTATCTCTTCTTTTAGTTTCATCATTACGACTTGGAAAAAGGTCCTCCCCTCAAGAGAAATACAGCTGCAGTATACTTGTTGAGATACTTATTTACTCAGTTGTGACGTTCATATCCCCTCGATCTAAGGAAATATAAACAGCTTGTCTTATAATTGCTCATATCAAACTCATGCCTCATTTTGTCGAATAACTAGTTTTGACTGATTCTAATTTCTCAGAACAAATTTCCGATACTCTCCTATCGTGACATTGCTCAGTTAACTTCCGATATAGCGTGACATTTGAATTTGTTAAAAAATCGCATCTACTTTATATCATTTTCGTTTACTGTTTCTTAATTTGGATTCTTTTGCATATTTCTTGACAAATTCATTACACTATATCATGCCAATGTTTAAGCCTGTCACCTGACTTTTCACACCTGACTGTTCACTTGATTTGAGCAAAACCATGCAAAAAGCGCCAAGCTCATCAAATTTCAGCAATTCAAAAATTTAATATTTTGCGTCTCCCTCCTTAAATAAAGTTATTGTTTTGTATTGTATTGTATTGTAATATTTATGTCCTGCTCTTATGAGATTTCACCACATCCATAAAACGATTTTTTACTTTAACGATTATCCAAAAATATCGCAATAAAATAAACCAACACAGTTTAATTTGTTTTTTTCTCGAGTGTAAACACAGCTTGACGGAATGGCATCTGTGTTTACACTCGACCTTAATTCAGTATTAAAGCTGACTCAGTTTTCCAAACAGTAAAAGAGACATAATAAACATTAGCCTCCTCATTTGCAATACAGATTCTTGTCCGTCAGTTTGGAAAATAAAATAAAACCTGCATCCTTAATTCGTTTCTCTCAGCTTGAGCTTAACTTGTCTAGATTAGTCTCAATTTATCAAGATAGTTCCTGACCCTTCGCACTTGTGTGATCAACCAAACCGCGAGAGAGCTCATCCTTCAAGCTTTTCTCAACCGTGAAAAGCTTTAACCGTAGCTCTTCACAGCTGGAAGCCGTAGCTCTTTGCAACTGGAAGCTAAGAAAAGTGGCCATTGTATTTCAACCGGTTTCACAACATGAACAATTCTACGAAACTGGAGGTAGAAAGACACTATTTTAACTCTTCGATTGGAAATCAGAGCGATAACATCTACAATTACATGTACTTTCTACTGGTTCTAAATTCCCTCAGCTCGATTCTGGCCGCAGTGTTTAACTTCTTGGTCGTTCTGACGTTTTTCAAGACCGCTTCTTTGCGAACTCCCTCATACATTTTGATTATTAGCTTAGCCTTCTCTGATTTGGCTGTTAGTGTAGTGACGCAGCCGGCATATTGTGTTCTCATTATTGCCTGGTTAACGAAGAGTCCTTTGTATGATCACACTCTTAAGGTATTTTTTCGATCATTTAACGTTTTAGTTACTACTTCATTTCTCACGGTCACCTCCATCACAGTCGATCGATTCCTTGCCGTTCACTTGCATCTCAGGTACCAACAACTTGTCACAACCAAGCGGTCTTACGCAGTCGTGGCAGCGATTTGGGCTATTGGTTTATCGTGGGGTATTTTGCTTGCAACAGCAAAACACTTGCTGATGACAATCAGCGATCTTGCCATCTCATTGCTGATTGTTTTCGTAGATATTTATCTGATGCTGAAAATTTCCCGAGTCACAAGTCGACACTTAGCACAAATCCATGCTCAACAGCAACCACATCAAGTGATCACTAACATGCAGAGACTCAAGAAGTCTGTTAGCGTTATGTACTACATCATGAGTGTCTTTCTAGTTTGTTATTTACCCGCTGTAGTTTTCTTCCTTGTGGAAAATGTGCTGAAGGCTTCCGGGTCCAAAATAAGAGGAGAGCGACTTTTTCTACTACATTCAGCTAAATCAATTTTTATGATTAACAGTGCCTTAAATCCATTTATTTATTGCTGGAGAATAGCAGAAATACGGAACGCTTTGCTTCAGTTATTCAGACATTGACGATGAGTTGTTGCCAATATTAACTGTTCTTTGGTATAAAAAGTACAATGAAGTGGTTACAACTCCCATTCTATTCAACAAATAAATGCTATGACTGAATATCAAGTGATTTTTAAATCTCATCATTAATATCGCCCTAAAATGAACAATATGCCCATAAGCTTCGGGCAAAGTAAAAGTGTAGTAAAAGATGATCGATTGGAAGTGTTTTAGAGCGGATTTCGTATATGACTAGTGTGAAACGGACCACGCGATACCGTTGGCGAACCAGTGCCATGATGTCTATTCCTGCCGTAACCGTGCCGTGACCGTGCAGTGCCGTTTTTACAGTCATACGAAATCTACTCTATTCAGATAATATCATTTTCTCTTCCAGAACTTTCTCTAAATTGAAGAAGACCTTAAAAAAAGGAAATGAAAAAGACTACAAGAATAAAAATAGGCTGCACACGTAACTACTATCTATAGGGGTGTTTAATACCTTATAAAGGACCTCGTGTTCTATTGTATTTTATTAATTTTTACCAAGCACCTGGCCAAATTTTGATAATTTCACGATCGAGAAAACATTCCACAATGAAGAGAAACACTGTATATTAACATAAATGTTTATTTACTCAGTTGTGATACCCATATCCTTTCGATTTAGTAAGAATAATAGCAACTTCGTTTAATTCGGCTCTTTTCAGACTAATGTTTCAGTTTTCTTGAATAGGCTAAGAAAATGGCTTTGACGGATACTGCCATTTTAGATCATATTCCCAATACTTTGCTTCCGTATATTGTTTCATTTCACTAGTTTGTTTTGGCATCGCATGATTTTCCGACGGTTTATGTGTCCGCCAAAAAGCCTTATTCATTTAACGATCATTTGTCCAGTTTCCAATTACAAGAGACTGCTGAACTTCTTGACAAAAGGCGCATTTATGCAGGGTTAGCCTCCTTTTCAAGAAAGACCCACGGGAATGAAATTGATTTCTTTATTGTTCTTAGTCAAAATGGTTTGCTTTTCTCGGTGGTATTTTCGAAAAATTTACCTTGACTCGAGGCTAACCCTGCGCCAATGCGTCTGTTGTCTAATTTTACAGCGGTATGAACAAACTCGAAAAAGGTCTAACACTTTCTGGTTAAACAAAGAACGAAATTTAATTTAGCGTTCAAAAAAAAAAAAAAAAAAAAAATCTTAACTTTCCACAATTCAAAACGTATAATGCGTGCCTTTATTTTGACTGACTAAAATCGACAGCTGTTCTTATTTTTACCTCCAGAATTTGCATTTTGTATTCGTTGAACACATTATTATTATTGCTTTCTTCCAAATCGTGACGTTGTCACGTAAATTGTAAAATTAAAAAGACTCTTTCCTTGTTCATAATTTTAATAAAAAAGACTGAATAACTTTATAGAAAAACGATCATATTCCCTGATTTACGGTACCGGTAGCCCACAGGGGCAAAACACAATGCAAAATTGCTTTGAAAACACAACAAAGTTTCGTGGAACACAACAAGCTTTCACTGAACACAACAAAGTTTCGTGGAACACAACAAGCTTTCACTGAACACAACAAAGTTTCGTGGAACACAACAAGTTTTCACAGAACACAACAAGAACCAACAATGTTTTACAGTACACAAGTCTTTCACAAGCAACTAATTAGTTAATATGAGGATGAGAAATGTCGTTCAGATTTTTATATTAATGTCGTTTTGGTTGAACATTTTTCAGGTCCGTGGACATGGAGCTTCAAAGTGGACGAACAATTGCAACACTGCTAACTGAATTGTATTAGTCTCATTATGTTCTATATTGTATATAAATGGTAAGTTAATCAAACGTTTAATAACGCCGCTTGCTAAAGAAATAATGCAGCATTTATAATACATGGTACTCGGATTTCAACCTTATATGTAGGCTGTCAAGGAAACGATAGGTGTCAGTAGACAAGCACAAGTAAAAAGCATACGGACATTAGACGTTTATCAGAAAACTGCTTTTATCTATGATTATAAGTGTTTCATTTTAGAACATGTGTAAAGGCCCAGACACACGGTTCAACTTTTCCCGAAACATTTGCTGAAACATCGCGCGCAACACTGTTGCACCGTGTGTCCAACACTGAAACATCTCGTGCAATCGGTTGCGCGCAACAGTTCTGGACAGTTGCAGAAGTAGAACTCGGTCCTATTTCTGCGACTGTTGCGCGCAACGTTTCGCGAAACACTGGAATGGGTGGACACAAGCTGCAACATTGTGTTGCACGCTATGTTTCAGCAAATGTTTCACGAAATGTTGCACTGTATGTCCAGGCCTTAAGAAGTTTTGTCCGGGTGACGTTTGAACTCTGGCCCTGCCCACAACAGACGTATGCTTACTTGAGTAAAAGAACGAAAAATTTATCCGAATTTTCGTTACTGAAGCTCCGCGCCATCTAGAATGTGTGCATTAGCTCTAGAAATGTTAGCCACTAAGGTTTGAAATATCAAAATCCAACTCATAACAATTTAAGTAGTCCAAGGTTATTGCAATGTTGCGCGCAACAGAACGTGTGTTAACCCCTGCAACAGGCGCAATGCCCCAGAAAAAGCTCGGTTGTACTTCTGTAGCTGTTGCGCAAAACGTTGCGCGATCTGTTGCAAGGTTGGTATGGCTTCAGAAAAAGAACTCGTTTCTATTTCTCTAACTGTTGCGCGCACCTGTTGCAGGGTCGGACACACGCACGATGCATGTTGTGTACAATGTTACAAGCTACAGGGAAAATAACATCTTGTGTTCTGGGTTTCTACAAATTAAGCAACAAGCCCCATTAACAATAGACCCAGCGCAGGTCGCATGAGACTATGTATAGGATAATTCGTCAGGCAGAGCAGTGAATCACTTGAAAGATTTCATCATGTAATGAAAGCACTATGAAAGATTTAAAAGGTTTACTTTTTTGTGTTATTAAGTTTCTAGGCAGAAATGACATTTCCCAATATTTTGAATACGACAATATAAAAACTTGCGTGAGTTTGGCATTCTGCATTACGAGATTCTCTGTGGAGTTTTCAGGGATACAAACTGATTTGCAAAATGACGAGATCAGTTATAATTTAATTTCTCATCTGCTTACACAATTAAACTCAAATCGACCATGTAACGTAACTAACAAATTTGGTGTTAATATTGAAGAACAAACGCGTACATGTAAACAACTACGAGCTTTGTTTTAAAACGATGAATTTTAAATCACCTTAACTTATAAAATAACTTACCTTTGCTGATGTCTTAAGCTGATTAGCTCTAGGGATACTCCTGAAATATGAAACGTGGATTCCAACTGAACATATCATCTTCAGTGAGGCCGATCATTTCACTTTGGAACGGAAATAAAACTCCATAAGTAATAGCGTACGTAGCGGCTTGAAGCTTGCTGTACTTAAAATAATCATGGAAATTTATTGATCCCTCTTCAATCGACTAGATTTTGATTGGTTCTTCTATCTCCCTGGGGAATTGGGACAAATCGATGGAGTAAAACAATGCAGACAAGCTCGATGTTCCTGAAAACTTATTCTTTTATTTTCTCTTTCTATCTATTTACAAAACAGCTATTTTTTGATAGCTGGACTCTGATTGGTTCATTTCTTTCCCTGGGGAGTATTAGCATTACAATGAAACTTCGCCGAATAGACTACCCCGATTAGTCATTAAATTTATTAAGTGTCTAGGTAGCGCAGCGGTCTAAGGTGATATCTAAAGGTATGGATTAGGGTCCGGATATCGTCTCCCTCCCTGGCCTTCGGGCTAAGATAACTGTAATATGTAGCACCGGGATAGCGTGGATGGGGCCGAAATCTTCATCCGTAACGTAAGTCGATTCGATGTCTCAGCTTCTCAGAATGTCTCGGGAGAATCGTCCCAAAATTTCATTTTCTTTTTTTCTTTTTACAGTTTGTTACAGTTCAGTCTGTTATTTCATTTCCGGGGGATGCTCTTTAAGGGGTCATAGGTTCGATCCTCGTCGACGCCGGGTTCTTTTCTGACTTCTTTTTTTCTTCGTTTTTTCCGTTTCTTTCCCAAGCTTTAAGTTAAAATTACATCTTTTGAACTTGTTTTTAAATGTTTGGTGTTTTTAATATTTTTTCTGATAAATTTCATTTTCATTTTGTATTCTTAATTATGGATTATTCATATATCTCACTGCATTGTTTCTGTGGGGTGCATTTCCTAAACATTACAAATTTCTTTCTTTTTTTCCTTTTTTCCTTTTCTTTTTTCGAATGTCTGGACGTTTTTTCCTATTTTTTCTTTTTTCGAATATCAGGACTTCTTTTCTCGCAAGTGATAATATTTTTATTTACTTATAAATACCTATTTGAATAATAAAATTGGAAACCATTTCTTACAAAATTCCTGACTTACATTAGAATTTGTCCCCGTAGCATGAATTCAAAGCGCATTGATTTGATTTTATGCGTCAGGTAGCAAATGCATACAATTATTTTATCCTACACTAAGCCCACAACATAGAAAATACAGCAAATAATGGCAATGTCTCATGGGAAGAGACGGTTGAATACCACCGAATATACAACGGCTTTCCTGCTTTCTGATTGGCTGCATTTCCTATGGTGTGGGATAAAACACGACATAATGCCTGGTTCACGCTAACGACGCAAGACGACGCAAGACAACGGAAAACCACGCAAGACCACGCACGATGACTCAACACAACGCATGCAAGACGACGCAAGACAACACAAGACGAAGCAAGACGACGCAAGAAGACGCAAGACAACGAAAGACGACGCAAGACAACGCAAGACAACGAAAGACGACGCAAGACGAAGCAAGACAACGCAAGACGACGAAAGACAACGAAAGACGACGCAAGACGACACAAGCCCGCGCAAGAAAAATAAAATCTTCCGTTCTTTTGCGCTAGCATTTATGCTTGCGTCGCTACTTTTACAAGTGAAAACACGAGCTTGTCGTTGTCTTGCTTCGATAATGAAAACCGAGCTATCGTTTTCACTGTTCTCCGATTGTGCTCTATGTGCCACCTGATCGACGTATACCAGAACGTTCCATTTGAACACGCAAATAGGGGTGAGGAGAGGAGAGGGATGAGGGAAAGGGGTAACAAGCTATCCCTGAGTTCCGAGACTTAAATAAGCATTAATTTTTATTTTTGAACGCAATATTTGCCATGATGTTTGAAAAAATCAGTCCTTTGGAAAGCATTTCTAACAGGGTATATTTGGCTTTCAACCTGGAAATGACCGTTACTAGACATAATCCACAAATAATCAGACTGGGAAGCCTGTGGCAGCTGTGCTTGTGAAAGAGTGTTGCCCCGTGAAAGATTTTAGTTGCTTGTGAAAGACTTGTGTACTGTGAAACTTTGTTGTGTTCTGTGAGAGATCGTTGTGTTCCACGAAACTTTGTTGTGTTCAGTGAAAGATTGTTGTGTTCCACGAGACTTTATTGTGTTCTGTGAAAGATTGTTGTGTTCCATAAAACTTTGTTGTGTTTCCAAAGGCATTTTGCATTGTGTTTTGCCCCTGTGGGCCACCGTACTGATTTGATAAATTGAAAATGAGCCCGATTTCAACCTATTTGAGTTGAAAACAGAATTAATTACAATATCTATTTTTCGCCTATATAAACCGCATAATTTCAAATCGCTCTGATCAATTACAAATAGTTTGAAGATTATGACAATGTAGCGGCTTGCCTGGATTTAATTCATTAAAATGAAGAGATATTTGAGAAAAAACGATTTCAGCCATCCTTGCTCATCGTACGCGTTGCCATGGTTACACTAATCAAGGTGAAAAGGACGTAATCGGAAACTCTTATCTAAGCTCAACAACTGGTGACAAAACTATTTCAGCGATCTTTGTTTATCGTTCAAATGGTAAAAGACATATAGCTAAGTGATGAGAAACCATTTTGATCATTCTGGGATACTAAGTTGTTTAATTCAAATCGAATAAAGCGTAAAAGCATGCATGATCAATAAAAACAATGTTTCGAGCCACCTTAATTAACGAACTAGTAAACTAATGGTTCTGTCTTTTGTGTACACAGTTTTCAGAGTAATCCATATTTTAAGAGTCTGCTTCCTGCTATTGATTCAGCGCATAGAACTTCCTGTATAAAAGCCATTTATAGATACCTATCTGGAATACTTTGGTATTTTTGGGGGATGAATCAACGATCAGATAAAACTGAATTTAAGATGTGACTGCCATTGAGTTGTGTTGATATTAAAACTTCTTGTATAACAACAGTATAATTAATATGTATATATCTGATCATCTGATAATAAATATTACAGTGAAATAGTGCTTACTTGAATACGATTAACTTGAACTTCAAAACTTTGTCGACTTCTCTCTCCGGGGCCTCCCTCAAAGTCGTTTCAGAAGGATGTAAATTAACCAGAGCTGATTTTGAGAGATCATTTGAGGTGTTTGATTATCGAATTGTGGACCAATTACCAACCCGGAAGTGGTATACAGATGACCTATGACGTCACTTATCATTATCTAGTTACTGATTTAGGCCCAAACTCTAAAATACAACACTTGTGTTAACATTTAATCCCTCAAAAATACCAAACGACGGACTGAGTGCAATTCTTACAATGTTTGCACTACTAACAATAGCGAAACGCATTTGAAAATCTTCTCTATAAATGAAGCATGCAACAACAAAAGGCCATCCTGTTTTTTTCCCATTTTAATGAACTACACATTTATCCCAAAATGAACAACTCCACAGCAGAAGACAGTGCATTTCAAAATTTTGATTCTTTTATGCTTATTCCAGAGTCAAGTGCTCTTTTCACCAAATACTTGTGTTTCTTTATTGCTATAAATTGCATCAACTCGACTTTGGCTGCAGTGCTAAACTTCTTGGTCATTTTGACTTTTGTAAAGACACCCTCTTTACGAACGCCCTCGTACATTTTAATTCTTAGCTTGGCCTTCTCTGACTTGGGAGTTGGTGTAGTGACGCAGCCGGCGTACTGTTGCCATTTGATTGCCTGGTTGACGAAGAATCTGTTAATATATGACATTAGTCTCAATATATTTCTACAAACAGCTAATGTGCTAGTGGTTGGCTCGCTTCTCACAGTCACTTCCATCACTATCGATCGGTTTCTTGCTCTTCACTTACATCTGAGGTATCAACAACTTGTCACAACCAGGCGGTCTTCAACAGTTGTGATAATAATTTGGGTTGCTAGTTTGTTATGGAATTTTGTACTTTTAACGAATAAACAATGGCTGGACATTGCCGATTTTTTCTTCTCATTGATGATCGTCTTGCTTAACATTTTTCTGGCGCTGAAAATCTCGCGAGTAATCCGTAGACAAATAGGACAAATCCAAGCAGCTCAACAGGCAGCGATAAACACACAGAAATACAAAAAGTCTGTGAGAACGATGTACTATGTCATAGGTGCTTTTTTATTGTGCTTTTTGCTCGGCTCACTCTTCAGTCTTGTAGACTTTTCGATGATTGAGACCGGGATTGACATAGGTATAAATATAAATTTCATTTTACTTTTAAGTAATACACTTATTATGATTAACAGTTTGTTGAATCCATTGATTTATTGTTGGAGAATAGAAGAAATACGTAACGCTTTGCTTAAGTTATTGCGAAGACAGTGAAAATGAAATTTGAATTACATCGTATGAGATAGGCAATTCCTCAGTACGTTGCTGTTCATAGTTGATTAAACTGAAAGAATATAATGAATAAATAAAATCATTAAAGCATGCATGGGAAACAACAATTATCTTGATCATAATTATAAGTATGGCTGCCGTGGAGATCTAAATCTATTAATTCAGTTGTAACAAGAGACCATAATACTAAGAGAGCGAAACTCAGTATTGATGTCTAGATCTCTGCGATGTTCGTGGCGTCCAAGGTTATTTTTAATAATTTCGCCATCGCGCGCGCAAGGCTTTAAACAATAGAATTCAAATGCCGAAAGCAAACGAGTCCGTCCGCACTTCAAAAATCAAATTCTATTGTTGAGAGCCTTGCGTGCGCGATTGCAAAGTTACTAAAAATAGCCTTAGTCGCCACGAACATCGCACAGGCATCAATACCGAGTTTCGCTCTCTTAGTATTATGGTCTCTTGGTTGTAGTTACAAGGTCAGTACAGTCAAACCGCCGCTAAATACTACTACAAGGTTCAAAGGTTTATTTATTCCCACTCAAAATCATTTATACAATAATATAAGGCGCTGTTACACTGTGCAATTTTCCCCAGCAACTTGCGATATTTTTGGCCAAGTCAAGCTGGGAGCGAGATTCAAGATGGTTCTTCAGAGCGAAATAGGAAATTGCGCATGCGTTCGTAGAAAACGTGCCTCAAAAATTGCGAGGAAAGTTGCTGGAGGGGTGATACACTGTGTAATGGCATTGCCGTTGCGAGACAAGTTGCTGAGAAAATTGCACAGTGTAACAGCGCCTACATACATGCTCCGATTAAGAACTAAGGAGGCTAACGGCAAGAAAGATCGTTAGGTGCTAATTGTGGTGTTAATTAAACCGTTCACCTCATTGTTTAAAACATGAAAAATCTTCCATATAAACATCTCGAGTTAGTACATTTATTAACTGATTCATTTGTAATGAAAACTTTTGCTTTGAACTCCGATCGGCCGACGCTAAACCAGATGAGCCAACAGGGTGGTGGTCGGTACATGGGTACGTTTAGTTCATCTAGCTTTTCCTTCCAGTAGGCAGGGACATCACAACAGCTTACGCCAATTATTCTGGGCTTTGTAGTGAGTGAGACAGAACACACACACACACACCTCCCTACTCTTCCCTTCATTGTAAGGGTAATGTGTAGTAGTTTCCACAAATTTATTTTCATCTAGATTATGAAAAATATGTTTAAATTTCTGGTATGCCAGTTCAAAGTTTCAGTTTTGAGCAAGGCTATTTTCAGTGCATGATATACCTTCTGACAACATTTGATAGGCTTTCTTTTTTCCTAGCCAAAAAAAATATTGTTAAAATCGTTTTGCGGTAACAAGAACGAGAACGGCTTCAATTTGTTTAATGTCTCATCGCAAAAAGGAACTATTAAAGCAAACACGTCTGTTTTCCTGACATTATTTTTAAAGTTTCAAAGAACATTGTTGCATTTGTAGAATTTCACAGGGTATAAATAGTAATAATACAATAGTGATATTCCCACTGGTTTTTAATTCTTTTATTGAGGGAAGAGTCAGTCCAGAAAAGAAGAAATGAGTATTCCAAATATTTAAGCCTTACAAATTTTTTAACTAGCTTAGCCCTTAGAGAACTTCCACCTGTTTTTCAAGATGTAAAACAAACCGATAATCTATAAGCGTATATATTAATTATTGCAGGAGAGCAAAACCAGGAAAGTGAAAATTCGCACGCGCCCTAAAAACACCTTTGGCAGTGAAAAGGGGCTAATTTTTGACCCTTCAGGTCTCTTTAGCTTTGGATATTTCGAACACCTTCATTTCAATCTCGTACGCTTGGTAAAAGTTTTTTGTGATGATCAAAAGCCTTCACTGCCATTAAGTAGCGTGCAGTGACGAAGAATTCTAAAAGTTAGCCCAAAAGTAGCTATATATAAGGCAACACACAACACAACACATTAATTAATTATTCAACCGCGTGTCTCAGACGTGCTTTCCTGATCTTAGATATAAATCGTCAAATATTGGCAGTATTTCATTTCCCGTTGAAATTGAATCCAAGGCTTTAATTAATAGATAATAATCAGATATCTTATCTGCTTGAGATGATTGGTGTTTTTAAAGTCGTTGATGCTATCACAGGACTATGCAAACTTCTTCACCCGCTAGTTTAAACTTCCTGTTGAAATTCCTGTTTAAACCTAGCTGAGATGAAATGCCGCATTTATTCACATAATAAAGAAAACGTTGACACAATCTTGCTTCATTGATGACTAACCGCTCAAGTATTTTGAAAATATAAAGGAAGTATAACCTTCTTAGGTAAAATTAAACAAAGTTATTCATCGATCTTCAGATTACCAAAAAGATGAAAGACGCCATCCTGTCCATTAGTTGTTTTTATTACATTTCCTTGTCTGATCACTTTTAATATCTTCACATACTTCTGTGCGCACTGAACAACTTACAATATAGTTTTTGAAAGTAACTTTAAGTTACTTAATAAGATGAAATTAGAAGAAAATCTGATAGAACTCTTTTCGAGTTCGATGGTGATACCATAGTAAAATAAGACAACTGACAGACGCACAAACGCACGGTTAGCCCCGAGTCAAGTTAGTCAATACTAGTGACAAAAACAAGAAATTGTTGACAATGAACAATACGAAAATCTAATATTCCTATGTTGGTTAGTTTTTTCATATCATTGATCTTGTTCCATTAACCATTACCTATTTTAATACCAAGCTTTCGGGCCTATGGCTAATTATCATCATGGTAAATGAAAACAACACACAACAACAACGGGTGTTGATTTCATTTACCCTGATGACTGATCCATAGGCCCGAAAAGCTTGGTATTAAAATAGGTAATAGTTGATGTAACAAGATCAATGATAATACGAAAATCGATATTAATCCCATGGACTTTTCTTGAAAACCAGGCTATATGACCTTGCGTAAATGTATATGCTTTTTGACAAGAAGCTCAACAAATGGGAACTGAACTGGACTATTGTACACATTGTCAGTTTCTTTTAAATACCCTAATCAGAGCGTTACGTATTTCTTCTATTCTCCAGCAGTAAATGAATGGGTTCAACGAACTGTTCATCATGACAAACGTAGTAGCTAATTGTCCAGCCAAAATGTGTCCTATCGTTTTTTCAAACATAGCCACCTTAAAAAAATAATGAACAAGATAAAACACAAAACCGGGCAAATAGCACAGTAAAAATACACCAATGATACAGCACATTACATTGACAGATTTTTTATATCTCTTAATGTCCATGGTTGGCTGAAGTTGCTGCTGTTGTGCCCGGATTTGGGCCGAATGCCTCCGAATCACTCGGAAGATTTTTACCATCAGATAAAAGTTAAGATTAACTAAAAATAATATGAATAAAACACTGATTATCATCAGCCAGTTGTTCTCATTTGTTAGTCCAAAACCCCACGACAAACTAGCAACCAAAATTATGATTACAACTGTATAAGAACGCTTGGTTGTGACAAGTTCTTGGTATCTCAGATGCCAGTGAAGAGCAAGAAATCGATCGACAGTGATGGAAGTAATTGTGAGAAGCGAAATTGCAATAAGCACAGAATATGTTAGTCTGCATACAGTCCAACTGCTTTCATACAAAGAAGGATTCTTGGTCAACCAGGACATCAAATGGCAACAATATGATGGTTGCGTTATTGTACCAACACCCAAATCAGAGAAGGCCAAGCTCAGGATTAAAATGTAGGAGGGAGTTCGCAAGGAAGCTGTTTTTGTGAAAGTCAAAATGATCAAAAAGTTAAACATTACTGAGATAAACGAACCAAACGAGTTAAAAACAACCATGAAATGCAAGTAATTTTTAAGGTGAGGATATGATTCCAGAAAGAACACTTTTTTTTCAAAGTTCCGTTCTTTGGCTGTGAAATTGTTCATGTTTGCGTACTATATACACAATTACGTACAGTGTTTTGATGTTTCTTCGTTTTGGGCTGGAACTTTCAAATTGATTGAGTTTTTCGATGTAGCTTGAACTTGCTTCAAAACCTGTACTGAGACTGATAAGCCGCTACAAAATCTCCATTTTAATCTCCTAAGGGCTCGTGCAATTTTGATACTCTTTGAAAAACACACTCCGTTACGTGCAAATTAATTCCAAATTGAACTCGAAACCGTATGATTACCTATACAAATAAGCCCGAGGTTATCAAATTTTGATGATATTTTGATGAAATTGTCAATCTAGCAGTAAACTATTGCTAACCTAAGAGTATCGAGAATACTTTTGTTATGTTTATTCAAGGGTTGGTGTACTAGTGTCATATTCTCGGTTTGCATGTGACGTCATCAAAAAGCTAAAATCTAAACTATTCATCACACGAAACTGTTTCCTAGATATCTTATTTATATCATTAAGAAAAGTCCTCACACAAAAAACTGCGTTCTTTCGATGAATGGTTTTCGATTTATTGCGAGTCAATTTCTGTCACGCAACACTGTCACGTATCTCGTAAAGACGCAGAAATATAGGCAAATGTGATTCAAATCGTACGACTTTAACTTTGTAAGTGATAAATAAGTTTGTTTTGGTGAATATTTGCATAGAAAATACGAATTATAGCGATATTAACGTGATTTTGGTCCTTCGTGTTACTGTCCGCCATGTTGGTGTACAAACGGTTGCCGCACCAAGACAATGATCGAAGGTATTTGATCGCTCGT
This sequence comes from Telmatactis stephensoni, assembly GCA_029948255.1. Taxonomy (NCBI): domain Eukaryota; kingdom Metazoa; phylum Cnidaria; class Anthozoa; order Actiniaria; family Isophelliidae; genus Telmatactis; species Telmatactis stephensoni. The sequence continues at coordinate 69,462 of JALIZF010001409.1, forward strand.
ATCTCGTTATCAAAATATTCTTATGACTAAAAATTTCGTATAGATACAAACCTTCGACTGCTTTTTTTGATGCAAGATATTTTATTCAAAAATATTCTATATTAAGCCCGACAAATTTTATGATGACGTCAGTGCAAACCAAGAATACCATTAAAGTGGGACGACGATGAAATCACTGTCGATCGCTTTCTTGCCCTTCACTTGCACCTGAGGTACCAACAACTCGTCACAACCAAGCGGTCTTATACAGTTGTGATCACTATTTGGGCTGTCAGTTTACTATGGAGTTTTGTGCTTGCAACAGATAAAACTTGGTTGCACATTCTCGACTTTTCTATTTTATTCTTGATTGTTACCGTTAACATTTATCTGATGCTGAAAATTTCACGAGTGAGTCGCAGACACTCAGCTCAGATCCATGCTCAACAGCAAGCACAACAGCAAACAGCGAGCATACAGAGGAAATCGATTAATGTAATGTACTGCATCATGGGTGTATTTCTAGTGTGTTATTTCCCTGCTTTAGCCTTCAATCTTGTACGCAATGGAATGAAAGAAGCCGGTATCAACATTGGCAAAGAGAGACTTTTTGCAGAACCACTAACGTATACACTTATTATGATGAACAGTGTATTGAATCCATTGATTTATTGCTGGAGAATAGAAGAAATACGGAATGCTTTGATTCAATTGTTGAGGTTGGAATCACATTGATATATTAGAGACCGGTATTCTGGGAACCTTTGTGGCCGATTCTTACAGCTATAATAATAAATAATAATAGTTTTTATTGAAAAATTGCATGCAATAAAACGTGCCTGTATTATACAGGCACGTTGCTAATACCCACATGGCGCTCTCGCTGTTTGTCTGATATATATACCAAAATATACATAAAGCTGAATAAACGTAGTTTCGGATTCATCAAGCATTATCATATAATTTCCAACCTTTATTTTATAGTGCGTATTTTCAGATTTTTTAATTTAGGTACGTGGATGTTGTTAAAGGAATCAAATCGTTGGCATATGGCCGATTTGATTAATCATTTGCAAAACAAGCAATGTCATTGTAAAGAGGAAAGATTGGTTTAAAAAAAAACACTTAAAAAACAAACCGATTGCTCTGTTACAATTATTTATAATTACAAATCTTACAAACTTTAAAATCAAAAATTGAAAAAGCTAATAAAAGAAAGGGCCAATCAAACAAAGAATAGGAATTATGGAATGATAACTAATACTATAAATACAAACTAGATTCTGATCTGGTACCTTTTACTAGTGTGTCTTAGACTTTAGTGGACTACCAGTGAGACTTAGTTGGTATCTCTTAGGGTGTTTTTCAGTAAATAAAATACCTAAAATAAGCATTACCAGCATTACTGGGACGATTTTAATTATCTCGTGGTCCCTCGATATTAATTTCAAGCAGAGTATACAACATGGTTCAGGCCTCATTTTTTAGTGTTCCATTGTGATAACTGAATTTGATCAAAATCCAATCGCCTATATTTTATCATTTGAAACATTTATCTTGAAAATAATGATCTATTTCGATATGCGGGAAGACATACAGCAAGCACAACAGCAAACAACGAACAAAACAAAAAAATATTTCCTATATCATTTAAAAGTCAACATGTGAGTTGAGTGTCGTGTGGTAGAATAGTTGAATGTAGTGGTAGTGTGTGTGTGTGTGTGTTAATCATAACTATTACAATTTCCTCAAGTCTGATTGGTTGAAATACTGCTCTATTTTCCACTAATTATCAAACTGTAGCTATAGGTTGTAATTTGATACGATAGTGTAATTGGACAGTTGGCTGTAATTGGACACTAGATTTTAATCGGACAGTTGCCAGAGCCAATCAGATTTCGCATTTTGAGCGCGCGCTGTCACGTAATCGCTACGCAATTAAGCGCGCTCAAGAGATTTTTCACTATTTTCTCTCGCTTTTCAACAAAATTTGGTCATTTTAGTTGTGCTTAGCATTGATTAGCATGAAAATATTTTCTGGGGAAACTGTACAAGTTATGATTAATTATTGGTAACAGGACTAGGAATAAACAAATTGGACTCCCGTCACGCGGTCGTCCAATCTTATCCCTCGTGTGATTACAGACCGAATTGGACTCCACTCAGTCCTATTACCATAACATTAATCATAACTATTACAATTTCCTCAAATCTGATTGGTTAAAAGACTGCTCTATTTTCCACTTATCAAACTGTAGGTTGTAATTGGATAGTGTAATTGGACAGTTGACTGTCATCGGACACTTGTAATCGGACAGTTGCCATTACGCATTATTTTAGCGTGCGCTGTCGCATAATTGCTACGCCATTAAGTGTCGCCAAGAGATTTTTCACTATTTTTTCTCGCTTTTTCAACAAAATTTGATCAGTTTAGTTGCGCTTCGCATTTATTAGCATGAAAATATTTTTTTTCTCGGAAATTGTAATAGTTATGATTAATTGGTAACAGGACTTCGCGTCGTCCAATTCTGTCTGTAATCATACTTTTCTAAAGAATTCGTCATGTCCAAAACAGCACGCGTACCGTACGAGTGAATATAAATGACTGATTAAGTAAATCGTGGATAAAATGCTTTATTCAGTGTTTCCTTTGTACCGGTAAAGTACACTTAAAGGTGCGGTAATACGAGCAACAAAATCGTACAACTTGTCGCACATTGTTGCGTTGCAAGTTGTAGAACGATGTTGCTCGTATTACCGCCCTGCGCGCAACTTGTCACGCAACAAAAATCGATGTTGCAGGTTGCGAAAATTTGTTGCACAAAGTAGAACCACTTTCTACTTTTTGCAACAAGTAGCCGCAACCTGCAACATCGATTTTTGTTGCGTGACAAGTTGCGCGCGGGGCAGTAATACGAGCAACATCGCTCTACAACTTGCAACAAAAATGTTGCGCGACAAGTTGCACGATTTTGTTGCTCGTATTACCGCACCTTAACTCTCAGATAGAGCTTTAATTTACAAGCTGATTTTGCAGTAATATAGATGGGAATATAGGTAATCGTACGGTAAACTGTAAAACAAAAATTCAAGTAAAAATGCGAGTCAAGAAAGGAAGAAGACACGTCAGAAAGAAGGAAATGTACTTACGAACAGATCTCTGCTCTATCAAAACTAGGCTAAATCCAAACATTAAAAAAAAGACTGGTTAGCACTTCTAGATCTAAAATTTACATCAAGACAAAACACGAAAAAAATTAAAACAAAAAACAAAAAAGAGGAAATACTTGGTAAATAATTGACAATAGTAGACTAAAAACTACTGGTGCGTACATGCATCACCACCCTTTATTTTGTGTCTTAACTACGAGGGTGTATTTGACAACAGTGGTTGTCAGTGCGGTGTCCCATGGACCTTTGCTAGCTCCAGACTGAAAAATTCATACAAATTCTACTTTCCATTCTTGTAAGTTGGAATATTTTTTTCTCTGATTGTAAAAGTGAAATAAAAAATAACTATATAAATTTTGCATTACAGTGCTTGCCGTATTTGGGGTAGCATGGTTGGCCGAGCGATTAGAGCGCTGGCCTTTTACCGCTGTGGTACCCCTCCTGAGACGACTTTGAGTCCTTTTTCTCAATATTTTTCAAAATATCCTCTCGGCAGTCAGTTCCAATTTATATGATTGTGCACCCCCCTCCAGGAGATAATCCTGGATCCACCCCTGCAATAGATATTGTGCCCGTCATAAGAAACTTTAAAATTATGTCGTAAGCCCCACCTCAAAGTAAGGACACCCTTCCGTATCCGTACTAAAGAGGTTCCATTGTTGCTATTTCTAACATCCCAAAATAACGTCAAAACTGTGCTTAAGAATTCCTTTTCTACAAAATTTGTGCAGATCCACTCCAGCTTCGTGCTCACAATAGCTATTACATCAGCTACAAAACGTGGTTGTGATGAGCTAGCTTTTGCTACATTTCTGTGTGCAAGTGCTCGGTGACAAGCTAAATATCTTGCAACACGAGGCTTGAGAATAATATACGAGCATACTGATTACTAACAATAAATGAGCCTTTGTATGGTTTGTTTTAGCTCCACCGCAAGTGACAGGTGACTTTATCGGCAATAAATTACACACCAAGGTAAAGAAAATAGGACACAACTTAATTTTTTTCCCAATCCAATTTCGAATAAATCACAGAATTCGCTCTGAAGCCAGTTCATACGATTTATTCGAAAAAGTTTGAATTGTGTACTATATTCTTTGCCTTGATGTGTAGTTTATTGCCCATATAATCACTTGACTAGAGCTGCTCAAATTGAAGAGATATTTTAGAGAGAAAAAAAAAAACGATTTCCGCGATCTTTGTTTATCGTTGCTAAGGTAACGCCGATCAAGTGGAAGTTGACACTATGTGAAACTTTCATCTAAGCCTGATAACCGGAGCAAAAGGTATCTTGATCCGGTCTGTGATAAGCCTATGATTTCCTAAAATAAAAAGTGGAAGTGTTATTGGAAAATTAGCTACTGGAAATAATTCGTTACTGGAAAACTATTTCATGCCATCTTAGAGCTTTCTCCGTGGTCCCTGCCTCAGGGTGTTTCTTAGTTGAGTGTAGTTCATGCTTTCTTCTTGTAATAAGCCATTCTGTGCAGATGGCGTTTCACTATTCTAGATGCCATTTCTAGATCAATAAATGGTTCCTTCGCTTTCTGCATAGCTGATGCATCTGCAGACTCAAGATCAATGCCGTCTTTAGTTGCTTCCATGACTGATGTTTCTGGACATTTGCCTTTATCTCTCCAAACCATATCACCCAAGGTCACACCAGTCTCTGTAAGTTGAGTATACGTAGCGAGAGAAAGGGCGGTTCCTCTGTGGACACTCTTATCATGATCATCTTTCCTCACTTGAATTCGCTCTATTGATTCTATTGCATCATTCAAGTCATCAGCAAGAGAAACCCGTCGAACTACCCGTGTAACCGGATCCAACGATCGCCCATTTTGAAGGAGCTTATCAAATGGTAACGACTTTAGGCGTGAATCTCTTGAGACGTCGTTTGCTAGAACTGTGTCATTGACATCACCATCGCGATTGTTGAGGGCATTTCTGACAACTTCCCCTGTTATCTCGCTGTGGTTTTCAATTGACAAGTCGTTCTTGACCACGTCACTTATCATCTGAAATGAGAAACGAATGAATAAAAAGGAAGAACGGAAGTAACGAAGTAAGAATGAAGAAAGGTAGGAAGGAACAAAGGCAAGGGAGGGGAGGAAAGAAGTCATTTTGATATTATTATCTAAAATAAGAATTGAATGAATGAATGAATGAAGGAAGGAATTGAAGGAATGAATGAATGGATGAATGAATAAGAAGGATGGATGGAAGGGAGGAAAGGAGGAAGGAAGTAGTGAGCGAACGAAGAAAGGTGTGAAATAACCTAGGCAAGGAAGGAGGAGAGGAATAACTGGAGGAAGTCGATAAGTAGTTGTTATCGATAAATAAAACACATCCACAAACTAAAATCGCTTTGTTCTCAAATGTGGTCAGTTTGTTACTTATTCAAAGTAAAGTCAATGAATGGAAAGAAAAGAATAGCGAAGGAGCAAAAGAAAGATACTCAGATGTGACGCAATTAAAACAGCGTGCGCACGTAGCTGACGGTCGCAAAGCAGTTCTAAAAATGTCCAAAATCAAGACAACACGTCACATTTGGTCACGCAAGCGTATAATTATCCCGATAACTTTGCATGTCACATTTGGTCACGCAAGCGTATAATTATCCCGATAACTTTGCATGTCACATTTCGTCACGCAAGCGTATAATTATCCCGACAACTTTGCAGCCCCGTTAATTTACGGGGAAAATTCAGGGATGCGCGCGCATCCGTAAGCTCACGTACGCTTCGAGAAACACCCGTAAACTTTATACGGTGTGCTTACGGGTTGGGATTTTTCGAGAGACGGGCCATCGATATGCTCTCCTGGATGATTGAGAAACAACGTATACCTGGTTAACTTGGGCTACTTCATCTTTCAAAACTTTCAGGTATCGACCACCACCAATGTGGCAAATTCCATTCAGAAAACATTCCTCAAAGTACATATTTTGTTCGTCTCCCTTTCCCTCTCTCCCAGATCTCCCTCTCTGTGCATTGCCATGGACACCGAGAATGTACAGAGGTATTTCATGCTGTGCTAAGGTGTTGGTCAGCTTGATGACATCGTTACCATGGTTACATCTGTAATGTTCAAGCTTTTTTGACAGAAAACCTTAAAATAAGAGATTGTGTTAATCTGATATCAATGCGCTGGTCTACAACATTTTTAAATATAACGTAACCAGGCGCATTTACACGATAACCCTTTTATGGCACGACGCCCCGCCTATATAGCCTGCAAAGCAGGTGTTTAAAAAATTGAAATGAAATAAAAAATGAATAAAAGCTGTGGCGCGAGGAGACGCGAGGAGAATGGGGACAAGACAAAAAACGACACCCCTAAATTTTGCCACATCTCCACTCTCCTAAACAGGAAGCCCAAGAACAGAGAAAACCCACAGTGATGGCTGTGGAGGAGGCTAGTTTTACTGCTTGAACTCTAGTGTAAATAAGAACTTTACAACTCTAGTGTCAGAAATGCATTAAGTGTCTTAATTTTACGACTCGTATAATTATAAGGTCCTCCTGAATCTCATTGCATTACCCGTATATGTTAATAGAATACAACCTTTATGCAATTGAATGTGTATCATATCTTACTGAGTTAGAAAGAAGAGATTAGGGAAACTGAGGTATCCTTCTTTCTTCATTGTTTCTTGTTCACATTGTTCTCCTCATTTTCCTCTTCTACTATTTGCTACACCTTTACACTAACATCATTTTGTATACTGAAAGCTTAAAAAAAAAAAAAAAGTTGTCAAAAAAAATCTGTTAATTGTCCAAAATTGTAATAAAAAAAATGAAATTATTATAAAAAAAAAAAGGAATTTTTCTGTGTTATATATACAAAAAAAATTATTGTAAAAATCTATAGTGTTAAAATGTAAAAATTTATTTATGTGTGAAATAAACGTATTAAAAAAAAAATCTTACTGAGTTATTACTTACTTATCATGATACAAACTTTGGACGCTTCTGGGCGCATTTTATCTCCATGAGTGAGTTCAACCACTTCAGCCAATGCATCAGCCATACCAGAATTCCCACCACCCCCACACTGACCATCCTCTTTCAACTTGGAGGAAATACTAAAATCTTTACAAAACTCCTGTATGGTACCAGCTATGGGTTGCTGAGACGACGAGTGGTTCCCGTACTTAACAACAGCCAAGTTCATATCAATTTGACTCTCAGACAAAACCTGTACCGCATGTTGACATTCATTGAGTACAGTCTTGCAATAGCTTGGAGTGACAGAGATAGGCATTTCCACAACCAGAATCACATCGACAAGATTTTCTTTGTGAGCTTGAAGGCGTGGTTTTTTGGCTAAATCAAAAGAGATATCAAGTTTTATATAATAACTTGCATATTATGCGTATATTACGTATATTACGCTCTGGTTTGGTCTAGAAACGTGTGTGATTACAGTACACAAGCACAGATGACGTCACAGAATCTTACGCGCGCTCAGATTGTTAGAAATATTTCTAAAAATATTTCACTATTATTTCGATTTTTCCCTGTATACGTTTTCTAATATATGCATAGTTGACGTCAAAAATGGCAAAAGAAAACAAAAACGTACGCCACGAGACGAATTCAGAGTCGTCTGACATGACTTCGTTTTCACAAGTACATTTTGATGTCTTTTATGCAAATATCAGAGTACATGTACATAAGGACCAAGGGCGGATCCAGGATTTTGCAAAGGGGGTGTCCCAAATAGGCCTCTTGAGAGATATGACGTCACATCCAAGATGGCGGCCTCCTAACAATGGGATCTGATGACGTCATCTCATACGGCGCTAGAGTGTGTCCGGTGCACCTATGGACACCCCCTGGATCCGCCCCTGAGGACGGAAAATGGAATCTATCTGTTTACCGAAATATTTCAGCTTATAAGAGCGGGTGTGAGCTTTTCGACATTATCCCTGTATCTGACCTGTGATCACTAATGGTTCTCGAACAATTAGAATGTGCACTGTACGTCAGTTATTAGACAATGTACAATAAGTCGTCTTTTACGCGTGCTTCGATTGGTGGAGAACCATGTGTGGTTAAAGTACGCATGCACAGATGACGTCATTGAGTCTTACACACATGCGTTCTGGTTGGTTGAAATGTTTTGATAAATATTACACAATTAACAAATATATTCCAATTTTCTGTGCATCTGTTTTCCAATAGATGTACAGAAGAGGTCGACATGTTAGACTGAGAATAATCATATCACTTGACTTCGTCTCGTCTACTTTTTATTCATTTTCTTCAAATATTTTGACGTCATCTGTCCGTATTTAGAGAGATAGTACTGACTTAAATTAATTTACATTATTCTGTATTAGAGCAGATTCTGTATATTGTTGGAAAAGTCTGTACCATGTCATGGTGTGCCAAGCTGTGTCTCAGCTCCCACGGGGAAGCTAGCATATTGGTATCTCTTCCAAACCCATTTTGGTATCTTTTGAGAGGGTGGATAAAACATTAAATTCTTGGTGATCATTCCCATTCAAAATATATGAAAGTACATCCCCCAGATAAGTCTCAACATTTTGATTGAATAAGCCAACATCAGGGGTGGATTTAGTGGGAGGGGTGTAGGGGTGTGCACCCCCTCCTGAGATGACTTTGGGCCCATTTCTTCTCTATATTTTTCCCAAATATCCTCTGGATTTCTATGTTGCACCCCCCTGAAAAATAATCGTGGATGCACCCCTCCCTGAAGAAAATTCTGTCCCTGAACACTGACCAAATACAAGCAGACTGGCTAGACACAGCATGGTATGCCAACACAACATGCAAAGGACTACCTTTTTCATAGTCATGCAAAATCTGCTCTATTTTGATGATCGTTTTACCTAATATAAATTCCCCTTCAGCAAAATCCACCGTTTCTTCAATATTAATTGAAGACTCGCCATCCACTTTCAGCAGAATAACTCTATTATCTGTCAGCCATGTTTCCTTTTTCCTAGCACTTGCACTGAGTGTTTCTGAAATACCTTCATATGGCAAATTTTCAGGAAACTGAAATCTTGCAATGGTGGTGTCTTTAATAGTTCTATTCTCACTTAAACAAACAGTCAGTCTGTCAACTGTCAGTTCTTTCATATTGATACAGTGGCAGATCTCTTGCCTCAGGTTGTCTATTTGAGCATGGGATAGATGTTGCTTTTTGCAAGATAGTACCAGGTACAAGTGTACAGTGGTGCATTCTAAAAATCAACAAGATTAACAATATTACAGACATTCAAGTTATCATTTATTAAACTCATTAATAATTCATGAGAAAACACAATTATAGAAAATCATAACTGCAAAAGAGATTTTTAAACCAGCAAGAGATTCATCCCATTTTGCATGCATCTTTAACTTAGATTTTCTCAGCCAAAATCACCTTTACCTGGAAAATTTTAGTAAAACATGACCTAGCTAACTAAACTAGAAGTTTCATAAGTAATATATAGGGGGGAGGGGGAGGGGCACACTTTATAGCTGAGTTTAAGCTGATCCCTGAAATTCTGTAATTCCTTAGGTAATCTTGTACTTTCTCTGACCCAGTCCTTCCCTCCAGAATTTCCAATACCCTCTGTGGTGGGGGTATGGATATTTTATGGAACTATATAATGCCTTCTCTATTCGAGAAATATCTTGTGTTTCAAATCACTTGCTTATTTTTCTTCTGCTTAAATTTTTCTTCACATTTAAAAGCCTATGGAATTCTACAATAAACACTTCCATACCTATGTTGTTGTTCACAGAATGGTCAGGAATGTTAACCTACATATATGAGTGGGAATTTTCTGTTGTGATGGCAACAGGCAATCCAATCATCTCTTTCTGTGTTGCCTATAGTCCCCACTTTTCCTCTCCCTTCTCCCCTCCCTAACTCACAGGCCCCCATTTCTGCTGGTCTACATATTCTAGACTGAATCTGCAAGGAAAAGTTGGACTGCTCGAGCTTTGAATGTTTTTATGAATTCAAGGATCATATTTATATAGCTCAAATCTTGGTCTTGGACAGCTCTTGCACTTTCATTTGCTGATAAATTCAATGGTACAGCTTTGCTGACATCCTTTTTATAAATAATTGCACCATCAGAATGTCCTCACTTTCTGTTTTGTGTCACTGCACTTTTACCTGTCAAATCTAGCCAATCAGGACATGCATTAATTTTCAAAAATACATAAAAGTTCATTATAAAATTGATAAAAATTAATGTAGATTGTTTTGAAATTGAAAATTATAGAGTTTATCAATTATAAAGTTGTTTCAATTTTCCATAATGTTGATTAGTTTGTAGTCCGGCGAGAAGCAACAACACAACAAAGTCATGAAATGCTTACAGTAATAAAAAATAAAAGGTCCAAAAAGTCCTCCATTTCCAATTCACTGAGATTTTGCTAAATGTTTTCAAACATTTCACAAGCAAAGTTCCCCGATGTGTGCAATTAATTAATTGCACAGTATTAAGAAAAAATTCAAAGCTTGGCAGCCAATCAGGAATGAGTATTTTTGTAGGTGTGTATAATCAACTGTGAAGAACAAAGAAACCAAATCATTGTAAATATAAAGTTCTGCATGTTATCTAAATTCTCAGAATACCTGAACAGCTAGTGATGGGCTAATGATTTTTTAAGCATTTTCAAAACATTGCATTAAATTCTTAATCTATACCGTTAATTGACACTTAAGGATCATCCTAGCAGGCGAATCATCCTTTACCTCCCATACATTTACTGCATTCAAATCATAGTATCGTAGTACCTGAAGTGATCAGACACAAATTTCCATGTAAACAGAATTAATGCAGTAAACGTATAGAAAGTAGGATAATTCGCTTGCTAGGATGATCCTAGTGTCAATGTAAACACCCCCTTAGACGTATGCCTAACACTCACTAATTATATAATCACCAAAAAAATTACGTCTATATAGCCAAGTTCAGACGTCGAACTTTAATTGTCGAATCTAATTAATAGTTGCCTTTTGTGGATGAGAAGTGCGGCGTCTGAACCTACTGTATTTGACAGATTTGATTAAGTATTAAATTGAAAAATTCAGTTTAAATCAAATTTGTCGAATTCATTTGGATGAGAAGCCGCACTTCTCATCTACAAAAATTAGATTCGACGCGGCAAAAGTTCGACGTCTGAACTGGGCCTATTAGTCGCTCAACAAGGGTTGATTTATAATTACTAGTTACCTGGTAATCTTTCCATTTCTAGCTTTGTCTTTTCAAATTTCTCTACTTTCTCCAACAAACTGTAACTGTTCGTAACTTTTAGCAAGTCTCTCAATAGCTTAAGCCTATTTGGAGCGATCAGTTTTCGGTGTAGTAACTGTGATATCAAATCGCTTCCACAACCGAATTCGCTAGTGTCTATCTCACAAATTAGTTGCCCTTCCGTTTGTTGATTTGGTTGAAAAAGCGCGTTTTTTATGACCTTCACGTCGATTCGGTCCAATTCAGCTCCAATTTGACTTACAAGAACTTGAAAAGGATTCAAAACTTCGTAGGTCTCGTCGCTGCATGCCTCAGCCATCTTGATTCATATTCCATGCTGAAAGACCGCCATAAGTAATCAACTGGAAAAAATATTTTAACAAGAAAAAGGCGAATTTAAGATGACTCGATTAAAAATCAAGTCAAACTCAAACTGAAAGCAAAATTAACAGATATTCTTACTCTTTCTACTGCAGCACGTCAAAGACGGAAGTGCGAGGGACTTTTCCCAGGAAGTCCCACTGGGAGGCCCATCCTCGTTCCCAGGGCCTTATCAGCTTTCAAATCAATCTCGAACCCAGCGCCTGCGTTGCACTTCGTTGCACCTGCGTTCCTCTTGCCGGTCAAATTTGATAATATTTCTTGAAAGTTTTTGCTTAAATGTTAAGCATCCCACTTATATAGAGCGCTTTGCCTTCCTATAAAATTCTTTTGGCAGCACTCACATAAGCATTGCTTAAAGCTAGTTATAAGCAAAGTATTCGCAATTGAAAGATGAAAATCAATCGAACTTACGCGCGAATCGGACGTCCATTTTGACGATTTTCGCGATTTCCTCAAAAACTTATCGACGAATGTTTTTTCTTTTTTGATATGTTTTAGTTTTAATGAAAATACACCAAAAAAGCAAAAAATAGGATAAGCCGCGGTGTTAGATTTTGTTACAACACTTTGAATACTGTCTTCCTATAGTCGTCTTCCTAATGTTTACCCTATAAACCTAACCCTAAGAGCGACTGTGGCCAGAAGTATCAACCGTTATGTGGCGTCCGCCATATTGCCATAACACAGCAAGCCCAATCAAATTCGATATCAGCGTGCGCGCGCAAAACATGTGCAAACGTTATGCAAACGTTATGCGCACGAATGCGCGAGCACATTACCTTAAAGTGCCACAAAATGACCAAATACGATCTTTAGACGATATACTGCACTATCTTTAGACGATATACTGCACTATCATTTTGGTATTAATAATTCTTCGTATTAATTTTTAAATTTGTGTGACAGAAGCAAAAATCCAAATTAACGGTTGTCGTTTGAAAGTCGGAGTTCGGAGAATATCGAAAACCGCAGTAATTTAAATGAAATATTACTGAAGTGCGCAAGCACCCACAAACTTGCCTGTAGATCATTCTTGGGTTAATTAGCGCTAGCCCGCCTTCGAACAACCGGACCCTGGCCTCTGTTGTTCCTGGTTAGCACTACTAACCCAGGATTTAATTAAAAGTGATCCTTTAGATTTTATGTATCTTGCAACGCAGAGAGTTGCGCGCGTCTGACAGTTTAACTTGCAACTTGCAGTGCTAAGCTTTCGTCGGCTTTACATTGCAAGTAGCAAGAAAAATTGCATCGTTTAACAGGACCCACTAATAGTCCAGTTCCGAGATATGCTTCACCTGCCACTTATAAAGGATTTAGAACGAGGTTACGTGCTAAACATTTTGTTTTGTTACGAATGAGAGAGCTTTATGCACATATAGTAGCCTCGTCTTGATACCTTTGTATGTGGCAAGTGAAGTAATGAATATTCTGAGAAAATCCTGGAAGGGAAAGGTTATTTCAACTAGTAAAATTTTATTCAAAACACAACCAAATTAATTCACAATGTGTATTCTTGCACTTCTCCATTTTTGCAATTTTTCCATTACACTTATGCTTCTTCGTGACCTGAAGAGACAAGGTTTTGCAGCCTTGTAATCAGTATTAATATTCGCAAAGATTAGAGAAAAAAGTTTATTCTAAACTCAAATTTCAAGGCCATTTCAATTTCTAGAGCAGTGTGGGTGCTTTCTGGAAACATTGTTTCTTTCAGCCAATTGGTATTGATATTTTTTTCGATGATTTAATTATTGAAAATACACAAAACTAAAAACTAAGCAAACTGAAGTATTTTACTTATACTTTGAGTAAAAACCTACATTTGTGTGTACCAACAGTCAAATATCTAATTATATTTCGAAAAACATTTCACAATTCCAATAGTATTTACCTACAATATAGACCATGAAGCTGCCGGTGTGTATAGTAATTCCAATAGTATTTACCTACAGTATAGACCATGAAGCTGCCGGTGTGTATAGTCTGACCTACTACACTACAGGAAAGCTGTTGTGGTGTCCCTTCATTGGAAGGAAAAGCTAATAACAATAAATTAAACTACACGAAACACTTGCTCTAGATACATATTGTGAAGAGTCCTTGATTGATCTATTTAAAAATTCTGAAACTATAATAAAATTTATCTGAGCATTCATTGTGCAATTCAACAATTCTTCTTGTAATATGCCAGCCTATGCAAATGACGTTTGGCTATTCTAGATGCCATTTCTAGATCAATAAATGGTTCCTTAGCTTTCTCCATAAATGATGCATCTGCAGACTCTTTGGAAGACATCTCTACGTCCACTCCAACCTTTTCTTTGTCATCACAACGTTCTCCAGGACCATGCTTTCTCGTTAACGCCTTCAAATCGTACCGATTAACGCGATATGGTGACTGAAGAGCAACATGTCTGCTTATATCCCGATCATGGTCTTCCTGTGATATTTGCATCCGGGTAATTCCATCTATTGCGTCATCCAGATCATCAGCTAGATCTACTCGCTTGGCAAGCTCTGAGATAGGCTCTAGGGATGGTCCATTTCGTAACAGCTTTTCCGTGTGCAACGGACTCATGCGTGAATCTCTTGAGACGTCCATTGCCAGAAGTCTGTCACTAATATCACCAAAGTGATTGTTGAGGGCATCTCTGACAACTTCTCCTGCTCTCTCGCTGTGGTTTTCAATTGACAGGTCGTTTCTGACCACATTACTTATCATCTGAAATGAGATATGAATGAATGAATGAATGAATGAATGAATGAATGAATGAATGAATGAATGAATGAATGAATGAATGAATGAATGAATGAATGAATGAATGAATGAATGAATGAATGAATGAATGAATGAATGAATGAATGAATGAATGAATGAATGAATGAATGAATGAATGAATGAATGAATGAATGAATGAATGAATGAATGAATGAATGAATGAATGAATGAATGAATGAATGAATGAATGAATGAATGAATGAATGAATGAATGAATGAATGAATGAATGAATGAATGAATGAATGAATAGAAATGAAGGATATGCGAGGAAGGAAGGAAGTTGTGAAATAACATAGGCAAGGAAAGAGGAGAGGAATAGCTGGACGAAGTCGATAACTAGTTATCGATTAAAAAAACATATCGACAACTAAAATTGCGTTGTTCACAAATCCAAATGAGCTCAGTTTGTTATAGTCTCCCTCGCAGCCGTGTTTAGGGAGCGTTGCGTGACGAGGCTAAACGCGGCTGCGAGGGAGACTTAGTTTGTTATCGAGAGCTACTTTTTCCAGTCCGTGGACTAGTCATTGACAACTAACAGTAATCGATAACAACCAGTTATCGATAACTATGCGCTAGTCTGTGGAGACCCTTAGGCACCGCACCGTTCACATGAGAGAGGGTGGCCCTATGTAGTAGGGTTTTGTGTCCCCCAGGGAAAAGAAAACAAAAGGGTTATCCCTACTACATAGGGGTACCCTCTCTCGTGTGAATGGGCCCTTAAGGCTGGTTCACACTAGCGTCGGAATCGGAATCGGAATCGTAAGAAAACAACAAAGAATTTAGGGATTAGAATACAAAAGAAAGGTGTTTTTCTTTGTTCCTTCCTTTGTCTTTGATTATGCTTATGCTTGGTCTTATGCTTCTTGCGATGCTTATGTCGATGTCTTATGTCACACGCTTGACTTAACTCTTTTGTCTTTTCCTTTGTTTTCTGCTTCCGATTCCGATTCCGACGCTAGTGTGAACCAGCCTTTAGAGGTTTAGAACAGAGTGTTAACCTGGGTTGTATTAGATTTTAACAATGGCCGTTAATTAGCATTGTTTAAACGTGTCTATAGGTTGAATTCAGCAAAACACTCAGGTCTAAACACTGTCTGACACATACCTCATTAACTTGAGCAGTTGAAATTCTTAAGTACCTTCCACCACCAATGTGACAAGTTCCAGCAAGAAGACAGTCTTCTAAGTACAATTCCTCATCTTTCATGTCTGTATTTACAGGAATACCAAGGACATACACAGATAGTTTATGCTCTGCTAAGGTGTTTGTTAGTTTAATGATGTCGTTACCATGGTTACATTTGTAGTGATCGAGTTTCTTGCCTTTTGAGAGAAAATCTGAAAATAAAATTATTAATGAGTAAAGCAGGGTTAGACGTGTATTTAAAATTGTCATAAACTTAATTAAAGTGATTCCTCTGTAATAGATCCTATCGATAGAAATCACTTAAAATTTGATATTTTGTAGGTTTTGAGTTACTTATCTCGTAACTAACAAAAAAAGAGGGGGTCACGGTACTTGTTTAGGAAATATTTGGCTTGATAGACAAGGGTATTTTAGCGATTTCGCGCGAACGTTCGATGTTTTCCAGCTAATTCGTGGATATGTCTATCTGGTCTCAGAAAAAGACTCCAAAACTCAGAGTTAGCAGTATTTTAGTAGAAACAGGTAAAATAGTAAAATATCTCGCAAGAAAGCTTGTTTTAACTTCGATAATGCATTTTGGAAAGCACCTTGCATTACCCTTGCTACCGCGGTCCGCAGTCCCGCAGTGACCGCCATTATTTTTGGGCTATGAGAAATACATCGTGTCTTTTGAAAACGGCGCAATATGTGAAAGGGTCTGATACCGCGGTCTGTAGTCCCCCAGTGATCGCTATTCCTTTTGGGTAATAAGAAATGCATTGTGCTTTTAAAGAACGGTAATATGTGAGAGCTTGCTACCGCGGTCCGTAGTCCCGCAGTGATCGCCATGCCTTCTGGGGTAAAAGGAGCGCGGTAGCAGCCCAGTATTCTACAAATCGGATGTTTTGTAGTTATGGGATACCTGTTGTTTTTGACTGTGGACTGCGGACCACGGTACCGAAGTGTGAGTGAAGAGTGGACGGGTATTCTATAATCTAGCCTTGCTGGAGCTTCCATGTTCCTATCGATAGATTTTCTTAATTTTCAAATATGTTGTGTAAATCATTGCGTGAATGCAAGTTTTGAAATAAGAAATGAGGGTCACGGTGCTCGTTTGCGAGATATTTTGTAAAACATCATCATAATAGAGCTAAAAACGGCACTTTTTCTAGAAGGGAATGGGGCGAATTTCGCAAAACTTGCTTTTTATCGCACCAAAGATTAGAAAAATTTCCAAAATCGAGTTTTGTATCCTTTTTGATCATACCTTGAAAGAAAATGCTCGTAAAGTCGCGATTTATGCTTTTTGAACCATGCGCAGTAGGCGTGCGCGGTGCAAAACAGAGGAATTACCTTAACAATGTCACCAACAATGTCAATTCAGCCAAACCTCTCCACAATAGCTTCTATGTGGATACATTACTGTCATTCTATACTAACCATCATGGTCACTAGAATTTACCCAAACACTTAATGGTCTAGCCTTGATTATTAACTCTAATTTTATTGTGTTCAATTCATAATTTGATTGGTTAACAAACAAACTCAAGTGACATTGATAAGAGTAGAATGACAGTAAATGGATGTTGTGATGAGTTGGCCACAGTACAATGAGAGGTTTCAATATAGGGTAAATGCATACATATTGCATCAAGGGCAGAAGCAGAAAATGATGAACATATGTATCACATGTCCAAAGCCTAGCACACAACAAGCTAGCTGCTGACCAAGTTTGAGGATGTTTGACTTAATAGAAACAATGTTATGAGCATTCAAACCCTGCCAAAATTACAAAGAAATGTATGGTGTCCAGCCAAACCATACATTCTCTGTATTTCTAGAAAAATTCAAAACATCATAATTCTAGCAATAAAACTAGCTATGCCGTGTGTCGGAGTGAAATTATATATTTTTACAGTTGGAAAAAAAACGATAATCATCGTTTTGTCGTTTAGTAGTGATGTTCAAATGCTCTGAAAATAAATGTCTACCCCATATTTTCTGATAAAATCCAACTTTTGCGGACACCCCACTATTACAGACATCCTGGTAGCTACAAGCAGTATAGCTATAAATCCCTGGTATTGTAGACGTCACTGTATAACAGAGTTGCTGACTCTCTTCATGTGATCTAAATCTTACATTTGAAATTCTTGTTACATTCTTTGATTGAAAAATCTCTTTAGCATGTGAATTCCTTTATCTATGAGTATCAAATTTAAGCGGCAAAAGTCAGATGAATAAGACTAGAGCCATAATCCTTATACCAAGTATCTTATTCACTGAAAAACTCTCTAAAAGATACCAGCTAAGTCTCAGGAAGCCCAGTAAAATTTGAGACACCCTAAAAGGTACCAATAAGAATTAAAATGGGTAAAACGGACTTAATTTTACCCAGTTTTACCCATTTTAATTCTTATTATGATTACTGATCGCCTGTATAACAATAAAAGGTACCAGATTGCTGATGTTGAACCCTAAATGAAAAAAATGGTAAGTATAGGAAGAAGAAATCTATACTATTGGCATATGAACAGTTTAATAATATGGTAATTCTATTCAGTAGAATCCTGTGGGACCGGGTGTCTTAAATACATGATTGTATTTTCATGGATATCTGAGCTAGTGTCTGCTAAGGTTCCTCTGCTAAAATTAAAGCCCTGGGGTGTACAGTTGTCTACTTAATAAGGGGGTCTGATTAAAGGAGGTGTCACTGTATTTAATTTTCATTGACATAAAAGCCATTACTTACTTATCATGATACACACTTTAGCTGCATTGGGTCGTATTTTGTCACCTTTTGCAAGTTCAACCACTTTGGCTAGTGCATCAGCCATTCCAGAATTTCCATGTTCACCACATCGTCCACTTTCTTTCAACTTGGAGTAAATATCAAACTCTTTGCAGAAATCTTGGGCAATGAAAGCTGTGGGTTGTTTACGTGTAGAGTGGTTTCCAAATCTGACCACAGCCAAATTCATATCAATTTGACTTTCAGACAAGACTTTTACAGCAGATTCGCATTCTTTGAGAATTGCCTTACAAGCTTTAGCAGTGACAGACATTGACATCTCAACAGCTAAAACCACATCTACAACATTCCTGTCAGATGGTAGAATGTCTTGTTTCTTGGCTAAATGAAAATTGGTTTAAAATTCAAAAGAATTGCATTAGCCCTGTAATGGGCTTCCTGATGAATCAGAAAGAGGCGGATGATAACTGGTATACCCATTTTGCAAAAGAAAAAAAAAAAGAAAAAGAAAAACAGTGAACAAAAAAGAGAAAAAGAAAGGAGAAAAAAACAGAAAATGAAAAAACATTGAGTCAAAAAGGGCCAAAGGTTAATGTACAGTTTCCCATACCAAATGTCATGTGATGTCACAGTCATTCTGGCTATATTTAGACCCCAACCACAGTACTTTTACATACTGAAAATGTTTCAATATTTGCCAGTCACTCACTTTCAGCAGGCAATGACAGCATTGAAATGATTCAAATCCAATTCCACAAATAGCTCAAATGGAAAAGGATTTTATAACAGTGCACATGGTGTCTCCATCTCCTGGTCATGCTTTCCTGTTACCAATAAGCATTATATTGTAAGCAGAAAATATCTTACCTAAAACAGATTTATCTTCTGTGCTGCGGGGATTAAATTCCACATGTTCAACAATATTAATTGATGGTTCCCCATTCACTTTCAGCATAATAACTCCATTTTCTGTCAGCCATGTTTCTTTACCCCTTGCACTTGAATTGAGTCTATCTAAAATCTTTTTCCGAGGGAAAAATTTTGGAAATTGAAATCTTGCAATTGTGGTGTCTTTATTGTCTTTATTTTCATCTGAGCGAATGTATGGTAGGTGTCCAACTGTCAGTCCTTTCATATCAAGACACTTGCAGATTTCATCCTTTAAGGTATCTATTTGAGGAGGGGATAGATGTTCCTTTTTGCAAGACAGTACCAAGTAAATAGCTTCACTTTCTAAAACAAAATAATGGAAATAGAGTAGTTTAAATAAATTCATCTGTAATTACAGGTCTATACTGAAACACATTCATAGCTGATAACTTCTCTGAGATCCCATTTCCCTCACTAGATATATGTAAGGCTCCATATAAAAATTGTCCATTGCTAGGGAAATTTGCAAATGCTCTAAAATGCCTCGATCCAAACCACTTTCATATTTGATAGTTTGTCTTCCCATGTGAGGGAACTTTCACAATATATCAATGCTTGTTAATTTTCTTTAGCAATGGATATTATTTGGAGAACTTGAAATTGGTCATTTTCAAATGTTTTTTTTAATTGAATGCTTGGTTTTATGCACCAGTTGGTGTCAAGATTTCCAAGGTGCATAAAACCATGCATTTAATTTAAAAAAAAAAACATTTCAAAATAAAGTTTTATAATTTTTTGAATGTTACAAATGAGCAACTTAATAGGCCACTTCACACTTTTGTTTGCTATTTTTCTCATCTTGTAGTCTTCCAAAACTTATCATGTAAACGGGCATAAATAACAAAGCCATAATGATCACTTCAAAAAAGTTATTTTTTTAAAAAATATAATAAAAATAAGCCGAGTTATGATAAGCCAAAGTGATCCAGATTTCTATAGATTTTGTGGCATGCATATGCATAGCTGCCAACCCCCAAGGCTTTCGTATCTGGAGATCAACATTTTTTCCTTAGAATTGGGTCGATTTTCACGTTCAGTGGGGGGGGGTTAATTGGGTCGATTTTCACGCTCAGTGGGGGGGGGGGGGGGGTTGGAAAGACGATATTTAAAGAAAGATAGACGATATTTCAGTTAAAATGGCCGCAATTTTAGGATTCGAGCGATTATCCGGGAGATTTGGGTCTTTATCCGGGAGACCGGGAGACGAGGCCCAAAATCTGGAGACTCCCGGATTATCTGGGAGGGTTGGCAGCTATGCATATGTTGGTCCCAATTCAAAATGGCAGACGGAATTGTGAAGTGACTTATTGCAAATAACTTCCATATTTCTTAATTTTATGCCAATCCCATACTTGACTTTGAAGAGAAGACTGTAAAAAATGTAAATATAAAAAAAGACTAAAACCAAACATGTTTTTTAAAATATAGCTTTTTCAAGGAAGTTGAAGTGAAATTCCCGAGCATATGCAATACAGTAAGAACAATTACAGTTGGTGTTGATGTGATGCCTCTGTAACTCTGGTGTAATGCCGAAATGCTGTACTTTACTGACTCATTAAGAGGATGATGATGATAAGAACAAATATGAGTGTTTTTTGTCAGGGGCATATCATCCTACTGGAAGCCAAATGATTTCCTGCTAAAAATGCACATGACTGCCCACTGCTCAGATCACCTGCTAAACACTAGCTATCAAAAATACCAGCAACATTAAATACTGTAGCAATGAAATATGTCAGAACACCCTTAATCGCAAAACCTCTTCCATTTAAATTCGAACCTAATGAACCATCATTGAAATTGCAAAGCAGTTATATAGGATAGACATTAAATTAACTGCAAAAATATCAATGATAATTTGACGGGTCAATATTAATGAGTAATAGGAAAATGGTTGAGATGCAAAACATTTTTATTTAGTAGAAGAGTACAGATCACTGACTCCCAGTTCTTAGATTACCAAAAAAGACATATTCAAAAATTGCTTTTCCTAAAACTAAGTGTAACCACACATTGTACATTTCGTACAATTTGGTTTAATTGTTGCCAATTTAAGTAATTGCTGAGGCTCAAGTGTAACTTCATGTACAGCGTATATGCTCCATGTGTGCCACCTCATGGAATTTGAAGATTTTTCTTTGGGTGAAAAATTTATAATTTTGTTTCCACTGTCTTTAATTGGAAAAAAAACCTAGTTCATTGTTTGATATTATGCACTAACTGTCTGTGAACAACAAACTTGTTCATGCACACTCAGTTATGCTAAATTGCTTATATTCATATTTTGTAAACAATCGATTTCAATATGAAATACAATCTAAAATCAACAATAGCTAAATGTCTTGTAAATGCTGCAAAAATCCTTTTGTCCTGGCTACTAATATGAAAGATATGGTTACATAGTTTTTTGAAAAAGTAATGAACCAGTAATGTTTCAATATTACAGTCAAACTAAGAAAACCGTGAACACCTATAATATGGCAGGAATGTTAGAAGTGTTTTTGTGACTCCAATTTTTGGTGAAAATAATACAAAAATCAAGAAATTAATTACAGACTGTAAATAGGAGGACACTTTGAAGCAGGACTGATCGGCTTATGGCTTCAGGTGAAGTTTTTACAGCTTTCATGAGATTGTTTACACTGCTATAAACATTCCAAGCATATTGTAGGTGTTCACGTTTTTTTTAGTTTGACTGTAATATTGAGATGTGCTCTGTGGTCATACAGTATGTGGTGGTTGTTAAATTAATATAGTGACAGCATACTAGCATGCTTCAGTATAGAGAAGCCTTCAACCTGACCATGCTACAATGTGGACAATTAGCTCCCAATATTATTATAATAGCGTTGCGCAGCGATACTAAAAATAGCCCGCTTAATAGATGCATGACTCAGACAAACATTATGAATCTGAAATCGTACTGAATAGAACATGGAGAAACTTACATTTTATTATGAAAACGTTGCTTATGTTTTAAAAAATGAGCATTAAAATCCAAAATACCGAAATCGGGCTCAAGGAGATGAAAAATTTGGTTTGTTTGTCTGAGTTGTGACGTCACGGTTGCGCTTCACTATTGCTTCACTAGATATAGTAAGCCCCACCCCCTCACCCCACGCAAACAAACTGCAGCACTGCCATCTTTTACGAGCTACCCAAAACTAAAGAGCTTGGGGACTATGTTCAACATCATTTTCATTTAGGCCCCAATTGAGCAAGAATGCAAGGAAGCAGAAGCTTCCACAAGCTTCTAACTTGCCACTGACCTTTGATGAAGAATTTGCATGCATCAACTTGCAAGTACTTGCATAAACTTGTGAGGACTTGTTCACAAGCAATTTGAGTGTGCTCAAACTTGTTGTCTTAAGTCCGATTTACATGGTACGATATGCCAGCCCAATTTGAGTTTTATTGTATTTAGCACTCCTTTTTTATTCAAAAAATTGTCCCGACATAAGAAAAATTTATTGCAGTTTCAGGGTTGATTTCTCTCAAGAGACCATAATACTAAGAGAGCGAAACTAAGTATTGATGTCTGTGCAATGTTCATGGCGCCTAAGGCTATTTTTAGTAACTTCGTCATCGCGTGCGCAAGGCTCTCAAACAATAGAATTTTGATTTTTGACGCGTGCGCGGACGGGACCATTTGCTTTCAGCTTTTGGATTCTATTGTTTGAGAGCCTTGCGCACGCGATGGCGAAGTTACTAAAAATAGCCTTAGCCGCCACGAAAATCGCACAGACATCAATGCTGAGTTTCGCTCTCTTAGTATTATGGTCTCTTGTTTCTCTCTTTTCCTGAACGAAGCTTATCAAAAACCGGGCTGACACATCGTGCCGTGTAAAATTTCTGCATATTTCCTCTCCTTCAAATAATTCAAGCAACAACAATAGAAACCAGATTTTGTCCTTATCCTTCAACTAACTGACATTCATTGGGACTTTTTGTAAAAAACTAAATAAATGTGCTGCCTTTCAATTGCGTGGATCAGTGTTCAAACGAGACGAGCAAGTTGCAATTCAAAACTTGCATTGAGTTCTGTTGTGCTTGCCTTGCAATCTTGTTTGATCAGAGCCTTATATCAGCCCCACCCCCATTATCATAGCCAGAATTCATATACTTTCCGCATTTTTAAGCTTATAATTTATCAGTCTTTACAAATGCTCGTGCAACTTACCTGGTATTTTCTCCATTTGTCCTATTGGAGCATCATCTAACTCTATCACAGTTATAGCAAACTCCTCCAATTTCACAAGCAGCTTTTCGTTGTGCGTCTGTTCTAACAAATTCCTCAGTAGTTGGAGATTATTGGGAGCAACGAGGCGATATTCAAACAACTTCGATGTCAAATCTAATCCCGAACCACTGCCTTCTTTGGCGTCTACACAACTCAGATCTTCATTTGACAAATAGTATGATTGATGCAGCAAACTTTTAACCAACTTCACGTCAAAAGACTGTAGTTCAGCTCCAATTTGAGCCACCAGTATAGCGAAGGGACTCAAAACTTGAATCTCACTGCAGCCTTCAGCCATCTTGGTTCATATCCCATATTGAAACACCGCCATGAGTGATGAGCTACATTAATAATATCAATAGGAATTAAATTCAAACTGATGTTTTAAAGAGAATAATACAAAACCAAAACTAAATCAACAACGGAAAACTTACTCTTTCAGATCATCACTATCTAAACGGAAGTAAAGAGAATTTTCCCAGGAATGCCACTTAGGTTGGTAATTCGCCCAAGCAGGGAGAGGAGGGGGTTTACCGGGTGAGGGATCGGACACTGGGGACAGGTGGGTCATATCGGCACAGGAAGCCCAAACCCATACAAATGAAGCAGACAACATTTTACTTGTGAAATTCGAAAAAAAGCCCCACATTGTATGCATTTCTTACATATATTTCTGTAAACTCTTCTGACAGGTTTTCCCAAGAGTCCCCATAAAAATACGCACTGTTTAGTTTTGATTTTTTTTCCTCCTTTCCTTCTTTCTTTTTAATTCTGATTCCTGAATAGGCACCCATGAATAGTCCTTCTAATTCCTTCCTTCCTTCTCTCCTTCCTTTCTCAAATCTTTCCTTCCTTCCTTCCCTCCCTCCCTCCCTCCTTCCTTCCTTCCTCCCTCCCTCCTTCCTTCCTTCCTTCCTTCCTTCCTTCCTTCCTTCCTTCCTTCCTTCCTTCCTTCCTTCCTTCCTTCCTTCCTTCCTTCCTTGCTTCCTTCCTTCCTGCCTTCCTTATTCTTTCATTTCTTTCTTTCCTTCTTTCTTTCTTTCTATTCTTTTTCCTCACTTTGATACGGTATATATAGTCTTCAATCCTTTTCAGACATAACTGAGATCAAGCAAAAATATTTGATTAAGCCGATGTGTTGTAAACAAATTAATCTTCACAACAACTCAACGCGGAATTTTCTTCCTTATAAGGTACTGTTTAAGGATGACTGAAAAGGTTATTTCATTACAACTGAGAGATCAAACTGGTTTTCAGTGAATATTTTATATTGTTGTGTTTCCAATAGCCGACTTCCGATCTTGCCACAAAAGCATCAAGACGAGGCTCGTAGCCTCGTTCTAAGTCCTTTGTAAGTGGCAGGTGAAGCGTATATATCTCGCAACTGGACTATTTTCAACACAAATCTCAACATCTAAACATGGTAATTTTTACGTTCATTGTAGTGATTTTTATGCGAACGTGGATAAATAGTTCTCAAGTGAATAAACAAAAATCACTGTCACAATTCGAAAGCAGTCAGGACTGAGCACCCGAACAATATAGATTTATGAAAACTAGATAAAAACTATCTTTCGTAAAAAAAAACAATTCTATTAATCAATGGGTTGATATAACCATTAACACTTTAGGCCCGAAAGGGTCGTAGAAGTTTCAATTACAAATAGAAGCTGTTATTCGTCTGTTGCCTAGCACTGAAACTTTACTAAAGTTAGTTAAAAAACTATGCATTTAATTAAATGCTATATATGCTAATTTATTTTACTTACTCACTTACTTTACTTTTACTTACTTACTAATGCTAAATAATTGTGTAAATCCATATAGCATATTCTCTATAATTTGGTTCAAATGTAAGTTTGTTTGAACGCTGCTTCTTCGTATAAGATATGTAGGTAAAAATATTTTCGAGCAAAAAGTGGTTAGCGCCCTTATTATTTTTACATTTGTTGACATCCTTATAGCATTCATATTAACATGTCATGCAAAGCGATTTGTCGTACAATAAAAAGAGCGTCCTCAAAAGGAGCTATTTTCCTATGCTGTCATTGGCCGCCATTATTCAAAGGAGCACTTGGATAAAAATTTATAACGAGTGAAAACGACTTGAAACTTAGTTAAACCGATAATTATGGCCCCAGTTACAACCACCGCGAAGCAACATTTCTTCTTATATAGAGGAGATGGATAGAAAATGTTAAGTATCAGTTAGCATCTAAACTTTGAGAAACTTACGTCATATGACGTCAGTTTCTCAACGCTATTGTTCTCTTAGGTTTTGAACACAAATTTCTCTGTAATAATGTGCTTAAAATGTTTTTTTTTTGGCGGATAGTAGCAAGCCAGTTAGGGGGCGTTTACATGGCACTAGGATCATCCTAGCACTAGTGTCATCCTAGCAGGCGAATCATCCTACCTGCTATACATTTACTGCATTCTGTTTAGTAGGATGATCCTTAGTACCCGAAGTGAAGACACAAATTTCCATGTAAACAGAATGCAGTAAATGTATAGCAGGTGAGGTGCCTCAACTGCTTATAGTTAATATGGTCTGCTAGGATGATCCTAGTGCCATGTACTCCGCCCCCTTATTCAGCTATATTCATGATCAGTTCTAATAAAAATAGTCAGTTTTCACTTTTCGTCAATTTGGCCTTTGAAAGTGCCAGATGGATTAACGGCATTCGGAGACAATTCAACTGAAAATTTTAGGTATATGATTTTTACCCCAATTCTTCAGTTTTACATCGGATTTCCATTTTACTAAACTAATATTTTTGATTTTTAATCCGAAAAATCGTCTTTCAAACGATCAAGATTTCATCGTCGTCCCACTTTAAATTCATTTTACAAACACACAAGCCTTCTTGAGATTCTTACATTTAAATATAGCGCAAAACTGCACGAACACGAACACGAACACGAACACGAACGGCTAATATCATATCATATCATGCAAGGTTCTCTCGGCAGTTTGCAGTTGACGTCGGGGTTCATTTTTCGTCGTCTATTCTATACTCTTGAAAATTCTAACATAATATAAAGCACCAAAGTAAAATAGCCGTTGCTAGGTACCGAAAATGTTATCATAAAATGAACCAATCAAAATGCATGATTACACACAAGCCTTTAGATTAGTCTAGTGACGTCATGACATCGTATCTCTAGGGGGTGCCTTTATGACCACGACGGCTTGCTACTTCTTCTGTGCTTTGCTCGCCTTTGCTCTCTAATTTAAGAACTTGACGGCTTGAAATGGCGAACAAAAACGGAACCGAAAAACTGGAAACAAACGACCTTCCGCCATGGAGAAGATACGACGTGAAGATATATATGGAGGTCAGTGATAATTCTTTCTAACTTTTTAAAGGTTGGGTGTATATGTTTTCCCTCAAATTGAAAACTTTTTTCCCAAAAAACTTTCAAGGAATACGCTTAGAAAAATTGGGCTTTTTATTGCAACACGATCATATTTCAGTTTATATATCTAAGACTTTTCGTGATTTGTGTATTATTGAATATTGAAACAGTGCAGAGAACTTCAGCTGCAATGCACAACATCCCT
Organism: Telmatactis stephensoni; assembly: GCA_029948255.1. Classification (NCBI taxonomy): domain Eukaryota; kingdom Metazoa; phylum Cnidaria; class Anthozoa; order Actiniaria; family Isophelliidae; genus Telmatactis; species Telmatactis stephensoni. Next base: position 96,616 of record JALIZF010001409.1, read on the forward strand.
TTAAGTTCTCAAAACTTTATCAAACTTTGATTTCTAGGCAAATTTTGACAGAGAGCCGAATCTATAACTTCTATTTTTGTTTGCAAAGAAGGTAAAAACTACATGAAAAGGAAATATTAAACTGTTTATTCGATAAGGGCCGACGAAATTTGCATATTCGATGTCAAAGATTTAAAATATTCATGGTTTTAATTCTTTGAATTAAATGTCTGTTTTCCACTGAGGAAAAGAAAAAAAAATAAATAATGTTAAGCTGTCAAAAACAGTTCAGTTTAACGCTATTTTAAAGCGTTTGACCTGTTATTGATTTTTTTTTTGTACCATTTATTGAGTTGCAATTAAGGAATTAAAGAAACAATTGAAACAAAAATAAATCAAAAGTCCCTTTTTTCATTTTTACAAAAAGTAATTTGGAAATTTCAATTTTCTTTCTATTGTATCTATTACTATTGTATCTACACACTTATCTTTATTTGTAAGTATTTTCTGTGAAACTTTTTACCCTACATGCACTATATTTTACTGATGTAGCTGCTAAAGCAGTATCAAAAATGACCACAAAAAGCTTTTTTCCTTGTCTGCCCAAGAGATCCCAGCTATTAAGTGGAACAAAAATTTTGTTTGCTAATAAGACTTCGTTTCTACCAATCGCCGCATCTTTTTTGACACTGTAGGCCTACTGTCCACATAAAAAGGTGTTTTTCTCGGCGGTTTATCCGAGAAAAAAGGCGCGTTACGTTCTGAAATAGTTACGTTCACACTTATCGATATAAAGTTGAAAATGCCGCATCTTTTTAAGGGATTACTGATGCCTTTCCTCCACATTTAAACGACGATTCTCTTTCAATTAAGCTAACGTCGTTTCATTCAAGACAGCGAAAATGTAGAAACACGATGAATGTGGATTTTGTTTTTTTTTTTTTGGATTCAACATGTTGGACCAACATTGTTGTTGGACAATGTTGGATCATGATAGATGAGCCGATGTTCAAGCGAATCCAACTTATTTGTTGCGTGCCAGGAGGCAAATTTAGAGGACGCTATAGAATCCTCAAAATAAAAGTGTATTTTATAAAAATACAGGAAACGTATAGCAGCAATGTACTTGTGGCATTTTTCAAAGACAGAGACATGCAACGATTATACACTGTAGGACAAGATTAGTCTAAGATTGTTTAGTAGACAAAAGTGTAGAGCTTGGACCGAGTGAGGCTATATTTCGATAACCTAACAATTTGATTCATCGTGAGAGTATTTTTTTAGCGAAAGTAAATGTTGTCTTGATGAAAAAGGATAAAAACACAGCCAAAGTTTCTCCAAAGTTTCAATACGAAGACACAAGAAGTACGCATGCGCGCGTCAAACATTTTTGGATGATGAAGTTTTAAAAACAAACCCATGCCATGCTGTCACGGTTCGCCGATCATCCACCATCATCCAACAAGATGTTTAAATGAGGGGCTTACAGTAAGAAATCGTTTAGACATCTGTATGGCTAAATGCTTGCGGGGGATCAGTTCACAACATTATCTCCATTGTGTTACCTCAAAAGTTCGTTTATATATTTTGACTGTTCTATGATGTCGAACAAATCATTTTCACTATAGAAAATTTGAAACACAATTTTCTGTGAAAAAATAAAAAAAAATACTAATTTAAAATGTGCGCGTTAACGTTTGGTTACTGGATATGTATACACTAGATTCAGTACGTTTCTGAAATAAGTGTCTGGGTGAAGGAAAGGGAATTTCTTCACTTGTATTGATATTTGTGATTGTTTTAGAATTACCAGAGAGGAGAACCTCTGTTACATGACATTCAAAGATGTAATGAGAAAAACATCTCAGGAATGTGGCAAGTGTACAATGGCGAGGTAACTGAAATAGCCATGCAATAAATACACGGGATGTTTTACTGGAAATAAAGGGTGCAGGGCGAGTTCAAAACCCTTGTCACGAATATATATCATAAAATACTCAGTCAACTGAAAGAAATGTCGTCGGGTGACTGGAAAGAAAGTGCTCTATAGACTAATGAAACAACAGCAATTATTCTACTTACGAAATAACTTTTTATTTGTAACTAAAAACGCATTATAGAAATAGCTTAGACTGAGAACTTCAACCAACTGAAATCACAATGTCTGCAAAGTTAAAGCTGGTTTCCGGCTTGGTCGAATTTGGCATTATTCGATCTTAAAGTATTTTTAAAACTATCTTTCTTTAATCGAGGCCCTTTTTGATCATGAGAATGCCCCTATGTATCATCAGTGATGAAGCGAGAAAGAAAGACACGGGAGGGAATAGAAGGGACAGTAAGGCTCTGTGGGTAACTTTGTTCTTCCGAAGAAATAGTATTCATGTTAAATACTTGCGTTATGTATTATAATCTATAGTGCAAAACATTTGCCTTTCAAATCGAACTGGTTTCAAAATGGATGATATCTAACATCCATGATTCCTGATAAACAGTTGATGGATCAATTGAGCGGACACGTCCACCTGGCTAAGTCTAACCATGAAATTAATATAATTTCTTTGATTTTAGGTCACCCAAGTAGATGAAGACGATTATTTCAGCTTTTATAACAACCGAGCGTACATTGTTTTAGCTGTTGCAGAAGTTCTTAACCCAGAAGGACAGGTACAATCTCAAGCACAACCTTGTTTTCCTCGCCACCCTGTGTTGGGGATCTGTACGTTTTATCAAATACAACTAAGTACTAGCAATGCCCTTATATATGCATGCATGGAGTTGGGGTTTAATTCAAATCGTGTGACAAAGCAACACATTGCGGTCCAGGCTTGGGTGATGGACTATATGTGAGTTGAGTTAACGTTTATTGCAGTTATTGTTCTCCCCCTTGCCAGGAGACTCCCAGTTTCTCCGGCTCCTCCGATTTTTCCTCCCTCAACAAAAACCAATATGTGAGTCGTTGCATATTCAAAATATATCGAATGTACAAGTAGCATAAAAGTGTGAGAAGAAGACAAACCCGCAAGCACTGAGACACTAATCGTGTCTAAAAAGAAATAAATTTAAATTTTGAGCTTTTCCGTCCTGTGTTAATATTTTTGAATCCACAGAAGTACAACCGCGATTTGCAGCCAAGTGCTTGTCATCTCCATATTTGGGTATCAAGATTTTGCTCTAGTGAGGATTATCAGCTGGCTGTAGTACGAGCTGAACAGCTTGAGAAAATGGTAAGTGACCTTATTCAATTCGATCGATTCTGCACTTTTCTCACGGTTTGCATGCATGGTTGCCTACACAGTATGCTCAGAAAACCTAGCAAAGATCGGTGGTACTTTTTTGACATCCTTACGTACGTTCGGAAATTTTGAAAAGACATAGAATTCATTTCCCTTTTAAAGTCCCGAACACCCAGTTTTCAGTAACGTACGCTGAGGCGCAATACAGAGCTATGCAAGACAACAGTTGTGCGCAGCAGTTGCAGGTTTAGGACGGAGGCAACATTGTCTGCAACATTGCATGGAGGACACGCTGTGCAACTGTGCATTGTTTCTCGCAATGTGCTTCTCGACAATTTTGGAGGAAATGTTGCATCGTGTGTCCCGGCATCATACTAAGTGAATTTAAAAATTGGTTATAAAACTTACCGTTACTAAATGTAGAATTTAGGCAGGTGATGTACATTTTAAAGAATCTAGGTTCTTTATGTTTTCTTTATGTTTATTTTCATATTTTTACAAACTTCAGCGTTTATCTCTTGATGTAGGTGGGCATTAAAGCATTTTTGCATCGTGAAATTGAACTTCACGAGACAGATGTTTTCCATAACCATGACGCTGTAATAGAAGTCAAAATAGCTGAGAGAAGCGAGTAAGTCTGATAATACAGCAAATGAAAGCGGGTTTCCCTCCTTAGTAATATGTTAGACTCCATTCAGATTTTCAAATACTGAAAGACATTTAAACAATATTTCATGTAGGATGTAGACTTCGCGCAATGTCCTGAACATGCAGTGTTATAGATTAGTGTTTGATTTAGGGTAAATGATGGGGTCTTACATGAGATACAATTATGACCAATAATATCGTGGTGTAATTATTTTTCTCATCCTTTATTTCATTCATTCATTCTTGCTTCATTTTTCCATTCGTGCATCCATCCGTTTATTCGATTCATTCATTCACTCACGCTTTCATTTATTTTCTCATTCACTCTTTTCCCTTCTTATAGTTATATTATCAATAAAGTAAATTTTATATCTTGGAGGAACGTTGCATATGTTGTTGTTTTCATGGATACCTTACTTTTGAAATAATAAAGAACTAATTAAAGAAAAATCCGAGTTCTAGAGCGAGATTTAAGGAAGTTAGCTATAGCTTAGTAGGAATCCCATCTGCAATTGCTGGGTTTCAAATAGCTGGTGAATCTCATTATCTGCATGTTTCAAATGGTGGTCAGTGTTTGACCACCATGTGCTCTCAACCAGAGAATATTCAGGGTCGTCGCAAGCATACAGATAGGGGAGGTTCGATTTCCACCATATTCGGCTGGGATTAGGGAATGCTTCAGAATGACCTGTATAAGTATCAGAGGTCCAGCTGGTTTTTGGAAAGTGGAATAGATTTTTTGAAAGATAACTCTTATTTCAGGGAATTTATTTTTTTAAATTACGCAAAATTACGTTTCAAAATTTGAGGCATCAAGCTAATAAAAAGAGTTTATGTAGTTTTCTTCCAAGAAAAATTAGAGAAGAGAAATAGAATCCATTAAAAACAGAGGAAAAATAAAAAAGGAAATGAAAAAAAGAAAACAGAAAAAGAAAAAAAAAAAAAAGAAAAAAAGAAAAGTTGTTGGCGCAGGCAGGATTCGAACTCATTACTACAAAGAAATCAGTATGCTAATTTAATGCAAAACCCCAAAAATCGGACCATGCATCCAGACAAATCGCTGAATCATCGCATGTTACGTATAGGATGGAGATTTCGGCCCCTTCCGCGCTATCCGGTAGAACGCAGCGAGCTTCGCAGTCAAAGAGGGAGGAAACAGTCGGATCCTAGGCCGTAAATGACTGAACCTTACCACTAGGCTAACTGGTCTACTGAGGGATTTGGAGAACAAAATAATCTTTTATATCTTGTGAATGGACTGTCTATTGTTGTGCAAATTACGCGATCCCGTGGCGTAGTTGGAAAACCCTTGAACTGTGAAGCAATTGATCAGATTTAAGAGCCGGGTTCGAAACCGGCTAGAGCCTTTTTGATTTTTTTTTTTTTTTTTTTTCTTCTTCTTCTTCTCTCTTTTTCTTTTTTCCTTTTTCCTGTTTCAATATCAAAATTAGTTGCTAATTAAAAGAAAAAGAAAAAGATTATGAAAGAATAAATAGAAATGGCGAAAAAAATACTTCAGTTGTTAATACTAAGAAATCGATAAAATAGATAGCTGAAGGTCGGAGTTTTGATAAAACCATAATTCACCAGCATTTACCAAAGGTTTATTTAGAGAGAAATTCATGTGACTGTAGTTTGTTAGGGGAAAGTACTAGTATCCTAAGCTTAGCGGCTATTTTTTGTGGGAAGGGAGGGGGTTCGTTCGAACCTTCGAACCACCCCAAGCGACGGGCCTGATATTCTATTGAAAACTTGGCTTTCAGCTGATAAAAATTCCAACGAGATTGAAAATGACGTCATATGAAACCTAGCAATAAGGGGAAAATTTCAAATTTCAAATTTCAAAAGTCATATGCAGTCTCATATAGCGCATGCTCAGCCATGGAAGGTAGAAATGCCGCCGAACGAACGAGCGTACGTCTTGTTATATAGTTACGATTTTCTTATTTATTTACTTGACTATTCTTTTGTATTTTATAGGGGAGAATCGCCAGACTATCATTTGCTGAAGGCTCGTGTCGAGGAAACAGCTCATGGATTTAATACGGTAAAAATATATATAATCTGTAATCATTCAATCTCAATAGCATATCGCCTTTATCAGGAATCATGCAAAAGGCCTCAGGCTTCGCCTCTCATCCAAGAGGGAGCATGGAAAGACATTACTAAAACTTATGAAACCCTACGAACATTGGTCAACACAGCAATTAACACAGATCATCTTGTTTTCCTCACTGGCTTAAACACCAAAAATAAACAATTAGCTTCATTCATTGATTCTAAAAATCAACACCAAAGTTAGGATTCTGATTGAAGTTCTTCATCTACCCATAGTCCCTTTCAGTATTTTTTGCGTGGGCTTAAGTCTCTCGTCCGATATTGTGCAACCTTATTTTAAATAGGTTTATACTGGAGGCCATTAGGGAGCAGTCATTATTTAGGGGGAGGGGAGGGGGAGGGGGAGGGGGGCTGTCAAATGGGAGAAGTCCACCATCAAACGTTTTTCCCCAGTATACTTTTTAGCCCCTTCCCCTTCCAATAACGCGGTGAAAATCTTTTACACTACTCACCCCCCTCCTCAAACATCCCTCAGATGAATACCACATTCTTATTCTCAGTAATGGAACTAGCTGTCAAGAGAGGCTGATATGGAAAAATCATTAAAAATATTTGCATTAGAAAGATTCTTTTACATGAGTCTCCCTTCCATTGTATTGAATGACAATGGGAGCACAATTTTGTTGAAGTTTGACTTGGCTGGCTTATTCTTGCTAGTTTCCACCTTCCAAATTCGTCCACAGCTATAGAATGTGTGGTTTACGTTGATAGAGTCACGACCACAAGCATCTAGACAGAGCTTATATTGTTATTATTTATTAATATTAGTTTTGAATTAGAGTTGATGTCAATTATATTGGAGTGAGACAGCATTTTAACCCGGCCATGGTGAATTGTTGAGTAGCAGTACTATGAGTTCTTGGCGTGCCGAAGGCCCGCAAAAACTGTCAACTCCATATACTCAAAGAAGATCAACAAAGATTATCAAATGCAAAATTAACATTAGTATCGACAAAGCTTAGTAAATGAAATTTTAATCCAACTTTTTAACCTCCCTCCCTTCCTCCTCCTTCCATTCCTCAAATCGTTCGTTTTTAAGATGGCGACACCTATAACACGCGCTCTGATTGGCTGAAAAATCTATGAACTAATTTCCCCATACCAGTGATGGTCATACTCGTATTACGAGTCGACAGCTATCATGTATGTTTGTATGTAGAGTTTCACTACATCGTTTTCTTTTGAGGTAATGATTTGATTTGTTTTTTACTTGTACAGACAACTTCAAAGGTACGTTGTTGACTCTAATGATTACTCGGCTGGCGTACAGGCAGGCCAAGTCATAAAATACAGTGCCGGTCTACAGCACATACACATTGCAGGAGGGTTTAAAGCCTGCCGAGTGAACACTGTTAAATATCAGAGAAGTATAACCAGTGGACTGAGACTCGTGCACGTCCTATGAAAACCTTCATATCCATGGCGGATTTGTTTCGCGCAGGGTGATAAGACGGGCAACATTTGCTCTGCAACTTGCAACGTAACAGTGTTGCGCGAAATGTTGCACAATTTTTTTGCCCGGATTACTGCACTGTAAAGTAAGAAGCTACGAAATCAGAGCATTGTGCGCTATCCACCAGAAAAGTCCTTACCTGAAAAATCAAATTGCAAAACTGTGATTATTCATCCTCGGGGAGGCTAGGGGCCCTGGATCTCCGAGAGATAGTGATTACTGAGAGTGAAACAAGGCTTTCAACTGTTCCTTCTCCGTTAATAAAATTTCATTGTTTGCGAGCCCGATGACGTCAATTTCCTGTTTTCAGTTTTTTCCTTCAATTTCTAGAGACTGAAGAGAAAATGGATGATAGAGAAAAAATGTATTCGTGGAAATTTTTCTTCTTCTGATGTGCTTGTATTCAAAAACCTTGGAGATCTAAGAATCTTCCAGGTAAATTGTTTTTTTTTCCTTTCCTTATCTTTGTTTTGTTTTGTTTTGTGTTTTTGTTTTTGTTTGTTTGTCTGTCTGTCTGTCTGTCTGTTTGTTTGTTTGTTTGTTGTTTGTTTTACGTTGTTTACTATTCTTTTACTTTCTTTCTCTGTTTTGTTCTGTTCTGTTTTGTTCTGTTTGTTACGTTTCGTTTTGTCGCAACTCAAACTGTCAAAGCTATATATAACTGTTTGCAGTGGAATGGACGACAATCTAGCAAAGCGGAGCAATCTATGGCAGAGGCATTCGTCAAAGAAGAAGAGGTATAAACAGTTGTTTAGTGTTTTAAATAATTCATGATTTTTTATTTTTCAACTAACAAATTTGCACGAATCTCGATTTCTCAGGTAAAATTTCGACGTAAAACCAAACTGTCAGTATCTCGGACAATTGTCGGTAAGTGTATGCCCAAATTACAAAGGCTTGATACACCTGTATAGTCTCTAGTTTATAGTCTGTTCATCCATCCATGACTGACTAACTGATTGATTCATTGACTGACTGACTGACTGACTGACTGACTGACTGACTGACTGACTGACTGACTGACTGACTGACTGACTGACTGACTGACTGACTGACTGACTGACTGACTGAATGAATGAATGACTGACTGACTGAGCTCACGACTTTTCGTCTTTCAGAAGAGGGTGACGACGACAAGAACCACTTCTTGTACAGCCTTATTATGAAAATCCAAAACCAGGTAGTTCTTTGTCATAACTTTGAATCTGTGCTAGATTGATAGTAGATCTCATTGTCCTCTCATAACTTGATTCATTCATCAACCCATCCAGTCATCTTCTGTCCTTTCATTCATTCATTCATTCATTCATTCATTCATTCATTCATTCATTCATTCATTCATTCATTCGTTTGTTCGTTCGTTTGTTCCTTAATTTGTCCATTTAATTATTCATTGATTACGTACTCTAACTTTGTCAAAACATGCACAGCTATAACAGCTTATTCGTCTAAGAAACAAAACGCCTTTGTTCTTTTTATTTCTTCTTCTTCATCTTCTTTTTCTTCTTCCTTTTAGATGAGGAGCGGTTCCGTTGATGCGTCGTCAAAGGTACATAGTTGAATTAAATATCGCGCAAAATTGACAGTGACAATTAATAGTACACAGCTCCAAGATTATAGCATTGATCGCATACATTTCGTATATCTCCTAACGACCAGGATTTTTTCATTGAACAAAATAATTTATTTTGTATTAAATTTTAATGGTTCTTTTTACAAATAGCTACTCGAAAAGGGGCTGTCTGGTATAGTACGGCGATAAACCTATCACGCTGAATTACCCTCCAAAATTGTCATTTGTTCTTTTCTATTTAAGGAATATAAAACGCGCGCGCATGTCTCTGTACTGTGATATAAACACCGGATGAAAGATGTAGAGCAAGAGAAAAGCAAGCTTAGGAACACGAGGCGTAGCCGAGTGTTTCTCTTGCTTTTCGAGTGCTCTACATCTTCCATCGTGTTTATATCACAGTACAGAGACATAAGCGATCGTTTTATATTGCTTTTATAAAATATTTTCGACGTTTTTTGAGCGAGCCATGTCTCTGTCCTCTGATATAAACATGGTAGCCAGCCAATCAGCGCGCGCGTTATATCTCAAATATTTTATAAAATACAATACAGTTATACAATTTTATTTCATAGTTATTTTACAAGAGAATAAATATCACACACACACAGCCGCAAATAGCAAGCTAGTCTAGTCTATAGTCTTTACATATTTTAATCAAATTAATTGTTGATTATTACACTCGGCTACCATTTATTCCTGCATAGTCTCGTTACCTTGTTATAACATTCATTTTTCCCTGTTACAGCCGAAAAGCGCTACTGAAGGATTGACCAGGGTTTGTAATACATTCAAATATACTTATCTGTATCAAAAGATATCGACAAATTTTAAGGTGGCTCGATATATATAGTTTTCTAAAGACCACGACTTTTGATTTAAGGAAATAATAGGCTTGTTCTAAACGGTCGAAATGCCTTTTGTTCCAATTATTAGGTTTAGAAGCAAGTTTCGAATGGTGTAAAATTCCTTCTCATTGGTGTTACCTTGGCAACGATAAACAAAGAACGTGGTATTCAGTTTTCTATAATATCTATGGCATCTAAGCCTAATAACTCGAACAAAAGGCATTTCGACCGTTTGGTATAAGCGTATAATATTTACGAAAATGAAAAGTCGAAGTGCGGTCTCAAGAAAACTATTTTGAGCCACCTTAATTATTGTTCTTGTTTTCCTTGATTTATTTTTATTTAGTTAGTTACATAAAAAATCCTTAATCAAGAATAAATAATAAAGGAATTCAGTTTTAAAAATATAAAATATATCCTCCCTAAGACCAAACATTTTGAAGCATTATTTTGGGTTTCACTTGTGTAAAGTGATTTTCGTACTTTATTGCAGAAATCCTCTTCTGAGGGACCGGCTAAAGTGAGTATTAATGTAAATTCTATTTCCAATGTGGCATACCTGTACTTTTAAACTACCTGTCGTTGAGTCGGCGCATGCCTCTCTGTGTAAAGTAAAATCAAGCCTTAAAAGTACAAGGCAAAGCCTATATTAAAATACAGAGAATTTTCAAAAATTTTATATAAAATCATATACTTTAATTAACAAACCAGTCTGCGCGCGCTTTACAAATATTGTATCAAAAATGAGATATATAACCAAGTTGACCTTTTTTATTTGTAGAGCAAACCCCAGGAAAAGTCTAAGAGGCTTTACAGGTAAATATATTGATTTTCCGCAGGCCTCTCCGCATGGAATCGAACTCATTGGTGTCTTTTGGAAACCGATTAGGAGCGACACAGGAAACCCATACCACAGAGGGATCCATGCGTAGAGGATTAGATTTCACATACGAGTCTGCTAAGTGTCCCCTCCACCCTCCCTCAAAACGAAATGTAATAGTATGAGGCTGCTATTACTAAAACACTGAACGAATATTTTAGAAAAACAATCGTTTGAAATGAAGATTATGAAGACTTAGACTTAGACGGAGTTTCTAAAGAATTAATGTAATAAATCCTTGACAAGATATGAGGGTTTTTGAAATTTAGGGTCTTGAATATGCATCAAGGCCACCAAAGCATCCAATTAGAAATACATACAAAACTCTATTTTTCCAGTTCAGATCTCTATTGGAGTGATTTAGCAAACGCGACACAACGTGAAAGAGGACGCTGCGCGCGCTGACGAAGTTTGCGACGGCGCGTCGGCGACGTCAACGGTCATTTCGAACAAAATCGTAAACGCGCACGGCTTCCTCTTTAACGTCGCGTCGTGTTTGCTAAATCACTCTAATGTCACTGACTGCACCGGCTTTATTTCAATTTTATTCAGACTAACAGATGACAGTGGAAACTTCGAAGCACAAGCGGTACTGGTGGGTGATAAAACAATTTCCAGAAACCACTTGAAAAGTAACTATGGTAAGGAAAAACTAGATTGAAATATTTTATGACCCGTCGAGCGAGAAGTAACGCTAAAGTGTTCAGTGAATATGTCTCAGATATGTCTTGCGTTACTTCTAGCTGGCCGGCGGGTTATAAAATGCAGCTATCCACAATGTCAAATAAAAAGTGCTCATTATGGGCTACGGGATTTCCCGGCCTTCTCTAGTACTTCGTTTTTGTTGTTGTTGTTTGTTTGTTTGTTTGTTTTGTTTTGTTTTTGTTTTTGTTTTTGTTTTTGTTTTTGTTTTTGTTTTTGTTTTTGTTTTTGTTTTTGTTTTTGTTTTTGTTTTGTTTTTGTTTTTGTTTTTGTTTTGTTTTTGTTTTGTTTTTGTTTTTGTTTTTGTTTTTGTTTTTGTTTTGTTTTTGTTTTTGTTTTTGTTTTTGTTTTTGTTTTTGTTTTTGTTTTTGTTTTTGTTTTTGTTTTTGTTTTTGTTTTTTTGTTTTTGTTTTTGTTTTTGTTTTTGTTTTTGTTTTTGTTTTTGTTTTGTTTTTGTTTTTGTTTTTGTTTTTGTTTTTTGTTTTTGTTTTTGTTTTTGTTTTTGTTTTTGTTTTTGTTTTTTGTTTTTTGTTTTTGTTTTTTGTTTTTGTTTGTTTTGTCTTATTGTTTTGTTTGTTTTTTTGGTTTGTTTTGTTGTGTTTTTTTGTTTTGTTTGTTTTTTTGTTATACAAAGTTAAACCGCCTCCCCTATAAGCGTACACCCTCGGGACCACGAGAGTTAGTACGCGTTTACGAAGAAAGAGACTAGGGGAGGGATACAAGTGGACTCAAAAGTCAATGCTTCTGATTTTTCAATATCTTATTTTGGCTCAAGGAAATGTATTTATTTTAACAATAAATAGATCTCAATATCATTGACTTTTAATTTCCATATAGTCTACTTGCTGGATACTGACTACATTGCCTACGTATGGATTGGTGAAGACTGGGTTTGCCAAGATGGAAACCAAGGACGACTGAATCAAATCCTAGAGGCTGCAGATGTACGTGCAAAGAATTATACATTATATACATTTTCTATGATGATGCCTCACTTTCATGCGCTATTATTGGTCTAGAACAGTGTATTATTAACGCACAGACGCACGGATGACGCATGGATTTTTATGCTTGTTCTTGTTCAATTTTTCCGTGCGTCTGTCTGGCTTTAACAGATGAGACAGTTACGTGGTGATACAACAGTCCGATCATTGGACTTCTAGCTTCTTATGGCGTACTTCTTGTTCTCACCGCATTTTTTGCGTTATCTATGCATCTATTAGATTACAAACTCACGGGAAAACGGAATCGATCCCTTCAGAATATTTCTTTCACAGAATATCGGGTGACTTCTTTAGATATGTTGATATTGCAATCGCATAAAACAAAAGGATTCCATTTCTCCGTTGATCGGATCGATTAAACAATCATATGAAGATGATTTTATTTTATTTTAAACTATAGAAGTTTCTAGTGTCCAAATATGCCGATGCGAGTGAAGGCAGCGACAGGTTTCATCACCCAGTCAACAAGCCAATCACCCTGGTAGATGAGAACGACCACTATGTTCCTTTTAATAAACTTCTTCGCGATTGAGTACGTAAAAATATTGTTCTTAAACAACCCCAGTGACGATACGGACGTCGCGTACACATTTTTTACGCGGGTACCGTCGTCCTCAAGATTTTAACGAGGACGCCGACGCCGGACGATATGACGCAAGCACGTTTTCAAAACGGTTCTACATGCGCGCGTCGTCGTCCTTGCCGTTGCCGTGCCCACTAGGACATCAGTTGGTACTTTCTCACATTAGGGAACTTAAGCAACCACAACGACGACGGCAGGGAAGACGGGACGCTAAAAATGATTTAAAAACAATAGACAACGCTATTTCTTTCGCTTGTTCATTTTCATGTGACATTCAAACTCAGAATTTTAAAATAAATCAAAATTAAAGATCAAATTTCGGTCCGAACGAAAAATAAGCTGATTTAGTTCTACAAGTTCCCGTTCTCTACAGAGCGTGAAATCGGAACTTTTCACGTCGTAGTTTTACAGAATACGGTTGAATACGGTTGATTTCTTTGCAGTTCTGCTCATTTGCACGTGTATTTATTGCATATGCTTTGTAATTAAGGCCACTGTTTTATACCGTCGTCGTCCTTGTTGCCGTCGTGGTTGCTTAAGGTCCCTATTCCAGCGAGGACGGCAACGGCACGACGGCGCGCACATGTAATACCGTTTTGAACAATGAGGACGCCTAACCTCTCCCCCCTTTTTTTCTTCCTCCCCTTCCCATCTCTGTGTTTTCCATTTGCCAGTCTCTCTATGTTTCAGTCATACGTGCTTTTATGAATAAAATGTCCCATAATTCCACCTACCAAAAACGACTGTTCATCAGCTGCAAAAATTAAATATTTCTACTTCTCTGTTTTCAGGAGTGACTTTATGGTCTACAGAGAGACGTATTCTAGATTGAGTTTGTTATTTATAAACAAATGCACTTCTTGTTACGCATCTAAAAACACTACTGCAATAAACTTATGCTTTTACGAAGGATTTGGAAATGTCCAAGAAGGACAAGTTATTAGACTCTTATTACGACGTCATTGGTGTGTAGATTTAAAAAGATTCGTCTTTCTTTTTCTTTGTAGTTTTTACAGCACACAGAAATATATGCCAAAACTTTGACGCTTTATAATTCAACTTATCATTAAAATAAATAATTATAGGCCCTTTGCAGCACGTGGGAATGAGCGCATTTTGGAGGGCAAGAACAATAGGTTTCTGGTTCTCTGGAGTTGAGATTCTTTTGTCTTGCCCTCCAAATTGAGCTGCATTCCAACATGCTGCAAAGGGCCTATTGAGTAAGGAAAATAGTATTGTGTCAAAAACCATGCGGTAACCATGCGGTGATAGTTCAATTGATAGTTCAATTTCAAGGGCAACACGAGGAAATATAGACTTGCACTTACGATAAGTGGGTATAATTAGGGATAATGTTACCATGGTTACCATGAGGTTTGCCAATGTGATCGTGTCTAGATGACACTCTAAATACAATTCAACAACTTTCAATACATATAATCTGCATGAGACTATAACCACGTACATTATACATTTTTGCATCATAAGAATTATTCTATCACTATTTTTTCATTCCACTGATGGATCGAAAGGAAAGGATAGGTACACTAGTAAATAAATGGACTGAAAAAATGAAGGATATCTGTTATCTTTATTTCTAACAAAGTGGGTCACGGTAAACGGTACCTATACCTTTGGGGTCATCGAAGTTTATCCCACAAATGGAATTGGGATATAACATACCAGAAGACAACACCTTCTTTTCCCTTGTTGTTTCCTTCCTTCCTTCCTTCCTTCCTTCCTTCCTTCCTTCCTTCCTTCCTTCCTTCCTTCCTTCCTTCCTTCCTTCCTTCCTTCCTTCCTTCCTTGCTTCCTTCCTTCCTGCCTTCCTTATTCTTTCATTTATTTATTTCCTTCTTTCTTTCTTTCTATTCTTTTTCCTCACTTTGATACAGTATATATAGTCTTCAATCCTTTTCAGACATAACTGAGATCAAGCAAAAATATTTGATTAAGCCGATGTGTTGTAAACGAATTAATCTTCGCAAAAACTCAACGCTGAATTTTCTTCCTTATAAGGTAATATTTAAGGATGACTTCCTTCCTTCCTTCCTTCCTTCCTTCCTTCCTTCCTTCCTTCCTTCCTTCCTTCCTTCCTTCCTTCCTTCCTTCCTTCCTTCCTTCCTTCCTTCCTTCCTTCTTCTTCCTTTCCTTCCTTCCTTCCTTCTTTTCTTTCTTTCTTATTTAAGAAAGTGTATTATTTCATTTAACTATACCACTTCGTCGGGACAAAAAGAATGGGCAAATATAATCTAGGGAGCGGTGCTCATTAATTGACCTAACTGAGGGAGAAAGTATGAATTTTTTTAATTCTTGAAATCTAGAGAACCACAATTCTGAACTATTCAATTACCTGCTATTAATGGCAATGAAAATAGATCCTTGTAATGTTTTGTTTGTTTGTTTGTTTGTTTGAATTGTTTGTTTGTTTGTAAATAAATGACTTCTTAAATAATTGTCTTAAATTCTTTTTTTTTTTCCTGTGGCTTCCATTAAGCTAAAATAAAGATAGATATATATCATGTATATATATCAAAAAAGCTTAACGAGGGCAAACGAATCGAACGGACTCTGGGTCCCAACGACGTTAACGTGAGAAAAAAAAGTGAAATGATATGATAATATCAACTACAAACACTAAACGCGTGCAATACTTTGCACTATTTAGCACTAAATATCACTAATAGACAAAGGAAACATTTCTAAAAATATGGAAGTAAGGTTTTGGTTAAACCACCATCCCCTCAAAAGTTTCTGGGTCTTTTTGGTGAGCAACTACCGTATTTACTCGAATAAGCGCCTCCCCCGAATAAGCGCCCCCTTTGGACAAAAAAAATTAATAAGCGCCTCCCCAGAATAAGCGCCTCGCACCTCGTTATAGTATACTAATACCAGTACTGTGGTAGTAGTATTACATTGATATTATCGATATTAAGAGGAAAGTATACTTTGATAGTTGTGTACGCGTTTCCTCCCGCTGAATAAGCGCCTCCCTCGAATAAGCGCCTCCCCCGAATAAGCGCCCCGTTTTAGACGTGAAAAATTTAATAAGCGCCGGGGCGCTTATTCGAGTAAATACGGTATCTGTTGTTGAGTTAAAGTTTCCCCCTCCCGTCCCTTCAGGAGATGCGTATTGTGAATGAAACTTTTATTGTTGATGTGTAACTTAAGGAAATCACCCCAGTTGTCTTGTTTCCGGTACCGTATCCTATAGCCAAGGTGAAGCGTATATCTTTTTACAAAATCCCTCAGAATGGCGCGATGACCGGTCATCGTCTTAACTTCAAAGTTCTCACGTCCCGCTTCTAAAACAGTTATGGACAAGTTCGATAGTGGCGTTCCCGATGGAGGATTTGGATGGGTGGTTTGTGCTGCTGGATTTGTAGTACAATTTATTGTTTTAGGGATTCATAATTCGTTTGGTATATTATTCACTTATCTGATGAGGGACCTAAAATCACCAGCCTCAGATACAGGTAGGAAACAAGTATTTACTTCTTTTTAAGTTGTTACTTGGTAGATCCCGTATTAGCAAAACTAACGGTCAATAGCGGCATAGAATTGGGACTCTTTAGGTACCCTTGTATAGCGTGTGGTTTTCGTGATTTTAGAAAAAGTGTGTGACCTTTGTGAAAAGCACTACGCTGAATTGTCTAGTGACACAGCGACGGCATGAATATCTCTAACGGCTCGCATTTGTTTTAAAAACTTCTTTCAATCATGAAGTACCACTTTTGTTGATGTATTCATGGCCAGTGTTGTGTCTGTCGGTAACGAGATTTAATCATTAATCATTTTATACATTGAATTTAATCTTGAAATTACGCTTCGAAGACAAAACATCTTGAAGCAGTCTATCAGTGGAGTCTTTCTCAATTTTCTTGTTATTTTGTGCCAGAAGGAAGAGTTTTTGTACAGAGTGTACAATAGTATAAAGCCTGCTTTGCTGGAACCCCTCCGAGGACCTATTATGTTGTTCTAGATTTATCACTTTTACAATGTGATCCCTAATTTCGAGATAATTTGTACACGAACGTTAACCTGGCCTTCTGTTACATTTGTGGTTTGTTGAAGTGGTTGTCATTTGTTTTTGTTGTTGTATGTTTATCACTTATATAGGATAAAATTTTGGGGAGCTCTGTGCATGATCAAGAGAAACATTCAAAATAGCAGGGGGCCGATACACTGAATGACAATTCAAAGCCATCTTCCAGGCTGAAAGGAACTCCGTTATCTAGGACAAGCGGAAAAAATGATAGTGGGACTAAGAGTAAACGAGTTAGCCTTCCCCTCCCCTCCCCCCTTCTTATAGGGCCGCTGCGAAAAATAATATGAGCTGTCCTAAAGAACTCGACACTATCAAACTTACTTGAATAGACAAGTAACCTTTTTGTACAGTAATCCCTTTCTATGACAACTAATGACTGGCGTGCTGTATCGTGAAAAATATGTAAACCGAAAGAGAAAGGGGAGGGGAGGGTATGGGAGGAAGGAGGGACTACGGGAAGGACTGTGGGAGGGGCCTGGCTTTAAATAGATACTGTTGCCGCAACAATAACATGTACAAACCGTCTGACCCTTTTTCACTAGAACAGGAAGCGACTGAATTCAGTTTTTACCACTTATATTAAATTGACCTGCTTAAAGGTTAAAATTCCCTTAAGTACATACATGGTTCTGTCATCTATATGGAAATTAGGTGGCCACATTACGTAATCAAAAAAGCAACTGCTTTTATACCCTTCTCATTTCGACTGCGAGCAGTCCTTAGGCTTTTTCCTCCAGATTCAGTTAAAAAGAATTTTAAGAATACATGGTCGAAACCCGACAAATATACAACCACGCATCGACAAGCATTCAATCAATTGTTACGTCATCAAGGGCCACCAGGATGAAAATTGATTAAAATTAGAAAAACCAATCGAAATTTGCTTATAAATGACGTCATCTACTCAACCCTAGTTTCTGAAGATAAACCAACGTTTCTCTGCAATGATTCAAGGAGTAGTACTTTATATTCATCATTGAATCATTTCACCTTGCTTTTGGAAGAACTGGTTTCCAATTTTGACCAATTTTCGTCCAACTGAGTAGCGCTTTAAAGGTCCTATAATGCTGTCGTGGTGACCTTTAACTAACTCTATTTTGCAATACTTCCTCAACAGCCTGGATCGGGTCATTAGCATTTGGTATGAATTTCCTCTGCGGTCCATTGGTCAGTGGTCTTGCCGTTCGATTCGGCTGTCGTATCGTTGGTTGTGTAGGTGGTGTCATAGCAGCTCTTGGTTTACTGCTGACGTCATTCTGTGATAGTATATACCTCATATATTTTACATATAGTGTTCTGTGGGGTCTGGGTTCGAGTCTCACCTATGGGCCTACTATGATGATTTTGGGTAATTATTCACTTTAATTGTTCTCATTATGTGTTATATTAATTATATAATTATTACTTTGTTATTTTCTTTACAATAATTATAATGAACAGAACTGTCATTGAGTTCTTGTCCATGACCTTAATCAAAATCAAGAGCCCATTACTAGGAACCGTGAAACGGGGAATGCACATTTTGTGCTATTTTTAAAACCAACCTGATAACAATGTACCAAAATTTTTACTAGGTTCACTTCGGCCTAGTTAAGAGTCCGTTTTCAATTCAAATTGTACTAACTGCCATTTTTGTTCGGGTGGATCTCGTGGGTGAATGGCCCATAATTCTAAAACAAACCAGAAGTTCCAAAAACTTTCAGATGCCGAACTTTCCATTTATTCAATGGGGAACTTGCTCGAACTGGTCACGTGACCCTATCTCCCCTAAATCAAGCAGCACCGTCAAAACGAATGCCAGAAATAGAAACAACACCTCAACATTAGTAAAAGTGCAAAGTTTCAGTTTATAAGATGAATAAGGGGGAAAAAATAACTGCAGCAAATTTAAGATTAGATATTTTCGAAATATTCTTTTGGAAAACGGTGTTGGATGGCACGAGCTTGCCATCTAATGCGTTTTTCCAAATGAATCTTAAGGAAATATCCGATCTTAAATTTACTGTCATTTAATTTCTCCTGTATTACATCTTATGAGCTGAAACTTTGCACTTTTACAAATATCGAGGTACTCTTTCTATTTCTGGCATTCATTTTTATGGTGGTTCTTATTGATATAGGGGAGATAGGGTCACGTGTACAGTTAGTGCAAGTCGTCCCCCATTGCAATATCTGCTATGGCACATGTCTGGTACGGCGTCTGAGTCTCTGCTTGAGACTTCTGGTTCGACTGTGCTGTGGTCTCTGAGCTAGCTTAAAATTGGAACAATTCCGGATGTGCTAAATTTCTTTCCTGGCCAAACGAATACTGTTGTGGGCAAACAGCCAACATCGCAGAAGGAGTCCATTTTTACGTCTCAACGACACAACGTCTGATGGGATAATCGTTGCCAAAATATGGTAAAATAGTTCAACTATTTGGAAGTTCCATTTTTTCCAAGTTCCAAATAATATGCAGTTTTATAGCTTTTTTAATTCAGATGGCATCTGGCTTGTTGAAGCAGCCCCCAACAACATATATCATGTACTCGGTATTTCAACTTATATAAACAATCAAGATCAAGAATCAACAACTATCTGTCTCTGAAAGTTTGTGAAGGTTCGAGAGATAAGCTGTGAAAGGTTCCCGAATCGACGTCATCACTTGTCAAGTTCCGATCCTGTCTTCTCAAATACCCTCTTCATGGTCAAAACGAAAGGGCGTGGCCGATTTTAAGATTTAGGGCGTGATTTCTCTGCGAACATTAGATCGATCGAAAATATTCCTCCTTTTTCCTTAGGACTCACCTATAAATCAAAATTTTAAATCACTGAACAACCCCTAAAGAACAAACACACTTTAAAGCATCAACGGCGTCGCTCCTCTCTACTTTATCCGCAATAGTCCTCTTCACAGTTCCCTGTGCCATCTTGAAAGGTAGCCGTGCCTTTGCATCGAAGCGAGACGAACGGTGAGCGTGCAATGATCGATACCTTTTTTAACACCTAGAACAATTATTTACAGGTCTCTATCATTGCACGCTCACCGTTCGTCTCGCTTCGAAGCAAAGGCACGGCTACCTTTCAAGATGGCGTAGGGAACTGTGAAGGGGACTATTGTTATTGTTGGTGTTGATTACATCACATTTCATTGACATGACGGTCAATGCCTGTACCCACTGAATTTATATTAAGTGTTTACTTATATTAAAAAATAGCACCAAATGTGCATGTACCATTGTATAAATCCAATACAGTAATAATGGCTCCTAGAAAACGGTTCCCGTGCGGAGTCTCGAGTAAAAAATATCTTAATTCTCTTAATTGTACACCTTAATTTCGTCCAATCACAATCGAGTAATTAGGTTGAGTGTATTATCTGCATTTAATTTCCCTTGAGCTAGCCTTGATTTGATCCCATTATTAGCTATCACTTATCCAATATATTAAAAGTGGACTATTGTATTCAGAATATAATTCCTTACATTTCAGGTCAGTATTTTAGAAGGCACCTATCAACAGCTAATGGAATTGTGACTGCAGGCAGTGGTGTAGGAACTATAGCTCTTGGTCCATTTTACCATCTATTAGTAACTGCCTTTGGTTGGAGAGTCTTGCTTAGAATCATGAGCGCTGCTACAATACTGTTATTCCTATCTTCACTATTTTACCGTCCTGTCCGAGTTATTGAGAAGAGAATCGAAGTCGAAGAGAAACCAAAAACTAAATTTATTGATTTGACAGTCTGGAAGGATAAAGTGTTTGTTTCATGGGTGATTTCCATGTCTTTGTTATTTGTTGGATATTTTGTTCCCTTTATACATTTGGTAAGTAGAAATTGTATGAATAGATGCGAAATCTTCGCTCTTATATCATATATTATAAAATATTTGAGATATAACGCGCGCGCTGATTGGCTGGCTACCATGTTTATATCAGAGGACAGAGACATGGCTCGCTCAAAAACGTCGAAAATATTTTATACTAAAATATCGCTTATGTCTCTGTACTGTGATATAAACACTCTGAAAGATGTAGAGCGCTCGAAAAGTAAAAGAAACACTCGGCTACGCCTCGTGTTCCTAAGCTTGCTTTTCTCTTGCTCAACATCTTCCATCGTGTTTATATCACAGTACAGAGACATGTACGCGCGTTTTATATTCCTTAATAAACGAATAATGAATAATCTTTTTTACAGCACCATTACTCTCTCACTACTTCGAAATTCTGCATGTATTGAAAACCCTCGTGGCATGGTAGAAATAAACACACCAAACATACGTTCACATACGACCCACCGTTCGAGCTCACCATGCCAAATATTTGAAATCTAACGTACACGCTGATTGGTTAGCTAAGCGTGAAGCTGAAACTGAAGGATCTTAGATAATAGAAATCATTTTATCATCTATCCATCAAATTATCTTCATATAAATTCCACAGTTCATAAATATAGTTTCACATCAAATTTTACTAAGATCAAACTTGGCGCGCATTTTTCTAAAACAGCTCTCATTCCGTACAGTTCAATTTTTTTCATGAATGCTTCTTATCCACGAACAAGCTTGTTTCAGGGGAAATTAAAATTTTCTTCTTCAAAAGTTGTTTTAAACTATGGTTTGACAATCCGTCTTTATTTGTTTGCTTGCTTTCTTGTTCGTTTGTTGTTGTTGTTGTTGCTGCTGTAGTTGATGATAATAATTTTGATGTTGGTGTTTGTTTGTAATTATATATAATAATAGTTTATTCAGTTTTATATAATAGAATTTTACGAGCGCGCGATCTGATTGGTCAATTAGCCATACTTTATCAGAGTACAGATAATAGAAGTGACGTCACAAAATCAAAATCTTTTACTCACAATCTTTGTTGTGAGTCCTTCAAGCCTATTTCATTCGCAAAATAAGCAAAAATTTATTCAGTAAACACAAGAAAATTTATTCCTTTATTGCACAATCCCTGGCGACCAAGTCCAAACAAGTGAAAATTCCCGCCATTTTCTGTTAGCGGACGCGCGCGTTTGTACACCCGAACAGCGGGAAAAGGTAATGCGATGAAAGAAAAGCAAACCTCTTTGCTTTTAAGTTGATTTTTACGCAAATAACACGGAAAAAGACAGCAAATGTAAATGACCTTCAGGTTGTGGGTTTCAAGGCAAAGCTGACGTCTTCTATAAACTGGAACCAAAACTTTTGGAGCTGTAAAATATAATTTGTGAGCTTTTTCGATCGAGTATTTTGGATGTTTGTCGAGGAGCTACAGTCTTCACTCAACGTTGTAAAAGCAAGAATGTACTTAAATCTGAGTCTGAGACTCATTCAATATTTCTACGATTTCTGAAAACAACAATTGGAAGTCAACATGCTTGTTGAAGGCGACGACAAGAAGTTTCTTTACTTATCAGAATCCATTTTTGTACCGATAAGTACGCCTCGCCAACTTTGAAGATTCTGGATGTAAACCTCAGTTTGGATCATGTCAGGCAAGATAGATTTTGGGGAAATCTAATCACCGGTTCAAAATAAATGAGGTAACTTAATGAATTACGTAGAATAAAACACTATAGAAAAACTATTTTTTGCATAATTTTGACGATATGATAGTATCCTGTGAAATTTTGTCGATTCAATGTCGAAAGACGCGCGCTCTGTTTACCTAAATTTTTATTCTCAGTTTTGCTTTCTTTGCTCGTAAAATTCTATTATATAAAGCAAATAAATAAGGCTAGGCTGTGGTTTATACTCTGATGAAACACTCCTGAAGCTGTAAAACACTCAAAAAGCTATAGAAATCACTCGCCTACGGCTCGTGCTTTCTATAACTTTTTTCGTGTTTTACAGCTCCAGTCGTGCTTCATCAGAGTATAAACCACAGCCTAGCCTTATTTATTTGTTAAATAAGGTTTGTTTGTTTGTTGTTTTCCGAAAATGTCGACTAAATTTCAATATACTTTGAATCAAGGAGGGGGGCATGGGGGGGTTGCCAAAATCCACAAGAAAATTGAAGAAAATCCGCTTGGGAAATTGATTAAAACCCGCATGTGTAATTTCGGTAATAATTGCACTTCAAAACTACTACATTTTAAAAGAATGTTACAGCAAATGCTTATTTATACATAATTTGAATGCGATGCTTTGATTTAAAGTTTGTTCCGCAATGTAATATTGTTAAAGAAAGCTAAGCGATTTCTCTGACGAAAAGTACGTTACACATGTCCGTCATAAATTATAGTTTTCATTGGATCATTTCTTCAAATCTGCGATTCTGACCATTGTGGATGAGTCCGCAAATCCGTTCTTAAAAATATCATTATCCGAGAATCCGCACGTGAAAGAAGGCTTAATAACCCGATCCACAACCTCCCCATGTTTCCCTCATCAAGATTCATAGCAATGCTTACTTACAAATAGTTAGACGAAAATAACTGACCACACCGATTCGCGGTCATTGAAAGTCTCCGCTAATAAATATAACATCAAATTGCAACAACGATTCTAACGCTCGTATTTCTTTTGTATCTTCCAGCCAAACCATGCGATTAACCTTGGAATTTCTGCACAACTAGCTTCATTACTTATTGGCTACTTGTCGATTGCATCGACAATTTCTCGGGTTTTATTCGGGATCTTCCTTAATCATCCAAGAGTAAATCGATTTTATGTTTTACAGGTAGGTATATGACCACCTATAAAAAAGTAAAAATAGTTTCTAAGCTTGCTTTTTTCGTGCTTTACACTGACTCACAAAGTGACTAAATCACAGAAACAGAGTAGCGTCCACTTTATATTGCTTAGTTATAAAAAGAAGTCCGATTTGAACAAAATTAAACAAATAACAACAGAAAAGCTATGATTTCGTTCTTTGAGAACGAGAACAGGGTTTTTTGTTTTGTTTTGTTTAGTTGTTTTTTTTTGGGGGGGGGGGGGGAATATGTGTATATTGAGCAGATTTCGTATGATTACTGTCAGAACAACACGATGACGGCAGGATTCTCAAATGTTTTATACACCTATTTCAACAAACGTTGTCGGCAAAAGCCTGCGCGACTCACCCGAAAGGAAGCATGGGTAAACATTACTAAAGCTATAAAACCACACAAATATCCACATCATAATTCAACTTCAGCTTGTCATGACCTAATACATCAAAAAGCTTCATTTGCTGATGCTAAAATCGAGACCAATGCTAAAAAGAGAGGGAAATTTTGCAACTACCCATACTCCTTTTCGGTCTAGTTGCGTAGGCTTGAGACCGGCTCTCGTACGACAACCTTTTTTGAAATAGGTGTATACGATTGAGGCACTGACATGGTCACAGAACGGCGTGGTCCGTTTTACATAAAAACTGCTCTAATCACATGAAAGCCCTGTATGATATTACAACACTTAGCAAGGTATCATCTTTTTATTTTATAGATTTGTTTTCTAATGATGGCCGTAACTACCACTCTATGTCCGCTGGCCATCACATACGAATGGCTCATTCTTTACGTCGTCTTATTTGGAGCATTTGATGGCTGCTTTGTTTTACTGATCGCAGTATCGACCGCTGACATTGTAGGACCGCACAAATTGGTCCAAGCGCTTGGGAACTTATACGGGATTATAGCTATTCCCATGATATTTGGGCCTCCTGTGGCAGGTAGGATAACCAAGAGAGAATGAGGAAATATTTAAGATGTGATGTCGTTAAGGTTAATTAACTTTAGGTATGCGGAAGGAAAAAGGGGATCTGTTTCAATTCCGTTTTCGAGAAGTCTGGCTGACCTTTTTTGTAACAGTGCGTGTTTACCAAAATAAAACTCAAAAGTTTCATCAAACGTCACAGAAACCGACAGCTGTCATTCCTAAAAACTATATTTTGATTCTAAGCAAATTGCAAAATGGCTACACAGTTTACCCCTTGGGTTAGCGCGTATGGATTTCGAGAAGGTTCCGACCAAAGAAGCGCATTTGGACAAGAACAATCGTGTTTTCTGTTGTCGAATTTCTGAGTAAAAC
Organism: Telmatactis stephensoni; assembly: GCA_029948255.1. Taxonomy (NCBI): domain Eukaryota; kingdom Metazoa; phylum Cnidaria; class Anthozoa; order Actiniaria; family Isophelliidae; genus Telmatactis; species Telmatactis stephensoni. Next base: position 121,661 of record JALIZF010001409.1, read on the forward strand.
CCACACCAAATACCTTTGTAAAATTATTTAGGGGAAGACGTACGTTAGGAACTTATACTGTTCATTTAAATCTTTGGACAACTGTAATAAGGTGGGCGATATAGTACTCAAATGAATTGTAAAATTGTAATTTGTCGAAATTTCTTTAACAACTTTTCTTAGCGTTAGGTTATATTGTACGATTCAAAGGAAATAATAAGAACCCTACACCAGTTATGCCAGTAATTTTTTTCCGGCCTCAGGGTTACACAAACGTACACGATGTACAAGTAGTAACTTTAAGTCGATTCGTTAATTAACTGCCTTGCAAGGAACCGGCTAGGTAGTAATCTAATCGAGAGATCCCTAGTTCATTCCAGTTACCTGATTCATCATAGTCTGGCTTCTCTTCTTTCGCAGGACTTATATTTCAACTCTCAGGCTCCTACGAAAACGCGTTCTTCTTAGCTGGTGGTGTGATGGCAATGGGTACGTGTACTTTGTCCTTTATACCAATGTGTATGAAACCACCAGTGCATGAAGAGGTCATGGCCAGTGGTCCTTCGCAAACATCAAAGACGTCATCCACTGAAGTTAGCTCTAACAAAAAAGTTGACAATGATCCTGAAAAGACCATAATTGTCCACAGAGCTCACAGTCAACAGTCATTAATAAGATACAACATAGAGAGATTCTCTTTATCTGGAAGCACGTGGACTATTTCCGACTATGCGATTGGTCGGTTAGGTGATGTGTTTGCATTCGAAGCCATTATTGAGTCGATGGACCGAGAATCTTTTGTGTGAACGCTATTTGACTAGTTAAATAACTTGATAGGCCTTTTGCATCAAATGATCACATGGTCCAAAATTTACTATTCTGGTGGGCAAAAGAATGCAACAGCCTCAAAAACAAAAGGATTCCGACCAGTCAAGCTTGACTTGTCTTTGTTTTAGATTTCCCAGTGCGTATTTTGCCTGCCAGAATAAAAGATTTTGTACCATGTGACCAGTTGATGAAAAAGGCCTATTAAAGGCCTCAATCATTCACTTGAGAGTGAGAAGATGAAGAAGTCGTAACCACGTTGTATCAACGAACAAGATTCAACGCTAATGAGAACTATTTTGTTGGCATTCATCTAAGGTGGCTGCAGTGACGTCAAATGTAATCCAGCAAGGTTGTGTTTGGCGACACATCCTCCGGACGTCCATTGAATGTCAAATAAGGTTTTACTGGGTACTACAAATGATACCACTTACAGCCAAAATCGTTGCATCACGACCAGCAAATTACAAATTTTGTTTTGATTTTGGGTTTTTCTGAGCCGTCAATCGGTTTGGGGGCAGAGCTTCTTTCAAATCAACCAATCACTGAAAGAGTTCGTGAAAGCTCCGCCCCCAAGAACGATAGACGGATCAGAAAAGGCCAAAATCTTACCGACGCTGGAGGTCGCGATGCAACGATATTCGCTGTAAGAGATTCTATTCGTTAAAGGATAAATGTGACGATTCAGATGACTGGTGTAAATCTAAACAGGCAAGGGATACTGCGCATACATGGGAAACTGGTGACGAATTGTGACGAAATTCCGGGTTCTGGAGAGAAATCCATAGTTAACAATTGAACCATTGCTGTTAATGCATCATATTGATGAAGGTGATGATGGTGGAGGGGGGGGGGGGGGGGGGGCTAAAATGATCAGTTCTATATTTACATTATTGCAGGGGCGCAGTAGCGAGGCCTGAGAAAAATGGGCGGCAATTTTCTTTAGAATAATTGAGTTCCCGCCAAAATATTCTAATTTCCCAAGGAAAAACTAGAGAAACAAACTTCGTTCAATTAAGTGCGGTTTATATTTGAGATAACATTTAAATATTGTGAGTTAAATTAAAAGTAAAACTCGACTAAAGCCCAAAATTTTAGGTCCCCTTCCCGACAAGCCAAGACATTGTATATAAGAAAACTGCACAAGAACAAGTATGATTGCAAAATATTGTACGTAGAAATTATGTTAGACAGATACTCTAATCTTTTATCAAAATGAAACTTGTCAAAACTTTAAAATCTATCTACAAACAAGAATCTAAAGATATCTTGTTTGTCGGACATAAATTATTTCATTGGGAAATCTGGCAATGGACTGATTGGATATTCTGTTTGTTCGTTATTGTTGGAGTGGCCCTGTGAATTTATATACATCTGTTAAAGAGAGAAACCGTGTTCCAAAGCATTTATTCTGGTAGTCGTAGTATATTAAGTATATTAATTCATTTCATTAATCAGGATTTAAAGCACAATTTGGAGACAATCAACCAAAGAAAACTAGTGACTAATTATAATGTAAATATTAATGTTAGGTTCGTTTTCGAATTTAAGATATTAGAAGGCTTGTGTTTTTCAAGCGGAATTTTATTTCAATAAACAATGGTTACATTTAAAATGAGAAAAATAAATTGTTCATTTATCACTTGGGGTGCGATTTGATTGACAGTATTCCGGAATATGAGAATACACGGAATTATATCATCACGGAATTATATCATCAATAAATCGCTGCAGAGTGGTGATTTTCCACAGTAGAATGAAAAGACTACTTACTTTATTATAACAAAGCTATGAGAAACATTTTTGTAATTAAAGTCTAATTTGATTGTAAACGCGATTTGAAATGACTATTCCTCGAATATGTCCAATCGAATGCGCCCTTAACCTTTTTGAATATTTAAGAGAACTTCTGCATTCTGATTGGCCCAGAACAGCTGAATAACGTAGATAATAAATTCGAGATTGTAATTCTGTATCACACTCTTATATTATTTGACATGCAGTAGAAGCAATCGCAGTTAAATTAGCAGAGTTACACTCGAAAAGTGAAAAATGGCTTTCGAGCCCAAACTTGTTAAGATAATTTTACAATATTTAAAGTCCCTATAAAACCTAGCAAAAATGTACATTATTTTAAAGTTGAATATCTTGGGAAAATATAATTAAAGCTAAATCAAATATGTGAAGTTTTTTCCAGTGTTCCAGTCCATTCAAAACTGTCTCTCCTGACTAAAAACCGCGTTCTTTGGAAGGCTGGGACGAATTTGGTTTTAAAAAATAATAAACTCATTTGGTGAATAATAAACTTTGATATTGTGACGTGGTTTAAGGCAAATATATTATGACGTACTTTAAGGGACAAGTGTCTAGTCACGGCATTTAGACTCAAAGAAAGAGCACAAATAGCTATATCAAAGTTAAGTAGTAGAATTTTTAGCAGAAGTTAAATAGAGTGCATAACAACAACAATATACAAGGATGTTAAGAGCTTGTAGTGTTGAAATTTAATTTTATTCCTTAGTATACGTCATCGATACTGGTCTCAGTTCTGCAAGAGTTCTCACAATTCTTTTCAACAGGATGCCCAAAATGTGCCTTTTCTCCAACTTTGCAAGGCTTTTTCCGGGCCAAAAGAAATTGAAGGACCCAGTTTTTAGAATCATTTCTGGCTAGACTTTATATAGGCACTTTAAGAAAAGTAATAAAAACAAATCATTTAAAATGAGTAAAAAAATTACACTGATTTTGCAAGCCAAAATATCACCTAGTTAACAAACCGAAAAAAATTGAGCATTAAATTGATCGATGATTATGTGAGATTTAGGGCCAGATTATATTAACCGTGCTGGCCCGGTTAAGCGGGCTGACTTCTTTTGTTTTGTGGCCCCAAGGGAAAAGAAAACAAAAGAAATCAGCCCGCTTAACCGGGCCAGCCCAGTTCATATAATCAGGCCCTTAGAACGCAGTCTGTAATATATGTTACGCGCTGGTACCTTTAAAACTTTTACAGTTTACAGGAAGATGGTTCAATGATTTGTGCTTGACCATGTTTGGTGCCAGATATCACGTCATTCCATGAAATCACATTCCCGGATGAACCCAATCGACAACCACGTGACATTGCTTTGATTTCGGTAGGTCCCAGTACTCTAAATCCTGGAAGAGTCTTGTCAAAGAAGGTTTTCGAATCCACCGAGGTCAAATAAGTTTTCCGAATTTATTTCTAAGGGTTTATGGCCCGGAATAACCTCCTTTCCAAGCACTTCAACTTACCATTATTTCTAGTTCATGTATTCCATAGTGCTACGCGGTTCACATATTCATTAAGTTTGACTTAACTTGTTTTAAGATTTTATATTCGGCAAAAACTTCCTATTCTCTTAAGCTCAATAAGGCTTATCACATCAAATATGAGAAACCTGAACTGAACATTCAATTAGAGAACTTAAACAACTTCTTTAGTGTAAAGGAATGGGCTCCCTGTGTATTTTGTGAGCATGCGCATTAGGACGGAGTTCGAGCACATGGTTGAGGTCAGCCATGTTGTGTCTTGAAAGAGTATCTACGATACGTTTACATGGTGTCAGAAGTGGGATCAAGGATTTAACTACTGTAACTACAGACAAGGATTAGTTTCACGTCGTTTCACTGGTGTAAGTGAGAGAAAAGTGACGAGAAAAGTCATCCGTCCGAGCTCGATCGAAACATGGCCGCCAACCAAATCAACAAAGGACCTGTTATGGACTGGTCTACAGGTGAAGGATTGTACAACCGATTCAAGATATGGAAACAACAGTGCGATCTGTTATTCAGTGGACCGCTTATCAAATTGGAAGAGCCAATTCAATGCAAATATCTACTATACTGGTCAGGAGAAAGAGGCCTGGAGTTGTTCAATAGTTGGGATCTGTCTGAGGACGAGCAAAAGCAACTAAAAAACTACTTCGACAGGTTCGAGAATTTCGTAAAGCCGCATTCTAATGAATTAATCGCTGCGTGGGAGTTGTATAACATTAAACAAGGAACACTTTCATTGGAAGAGTACATTGCAAAGTTGAGACTACTTATAAAGGAGGCAAACTACCCCACAGCGCACCATGAGAGATTTCTCCGAGATTTCCTGGTATTCGGAATAAATTCTCAACGTGTCAGAAGAGATTGCTTGAAAGAAGGTAAACTTACTTACGTTCCAGAGGGCTAGAGACCAGGCTAAGGCAGAAGAGTCTGCTGATACACAACTCAAACTGATGGATAAGACAACAGAGGTAAACACAGTTAAGAAATACATACCAAGGAAAGCAAGTAAGTCAGATAGTAAACCATCTAGTACAGAAACAATGCAAAAATCATGTTTTGGTTGTGGAAGAGGCCCACATGCACGTGACAAGTGCCCAGCCAAGAGTGCTAAATGCCATTTTTGCAAGAAAATTGGACACTTTGCAAATGTTTGTTTTGCAAAGAAAAAGAAGCAAAATGTGCATGAAGTTGAGGCTAAACCTACAGCCAATACTAGTGAACCTTGTCTTCCTGATCCAGCTGTGTTTATGGGTCCAATTGAAGCAACACCCTTGAGTGTGAACACTGTCGCATGTAAAGAGAAAGCCCTACTGAGTATTAAGATAGCTCCCAACCCACGGGGAAGTCAAACAACAGTCACATGCAAGATAGACTCAGGAGCTGAGACAAATATTGTACCAAAGTCCTTGTACAGCCAAGTTTTTCCCAATACATCTAAGCTTGAGAAGCCTACAATTAAGTTAACAGCCTATGGGGGAACAGAGATCCCCAACCTGGGGTCTTGCAAAATGTATGTCCAGGGTCCCCATAACCCTGCACCAAAGCAGATAGCATTCGAAGTAGTAGAAGTTCTAGGCCCAGTGATAATTGGAAACACCACTGCCCAGGAACTGAATCTGCTGAAGTTAAACTGGCCTGTGACAGTCACCCCCAAACCCTCCAATGGGGAAAAGCACACATCCCCACTTACGAAAGAGTATTTGATGAAAGAGTACAAGGATGTATTCTCAGGAATAGGGTTGTTCCCTGGACAACCTTACCACATAGAAATAGATGAAAGCATCCCTCCAGTACAGCACCCACCGAGACAAGTACCTGTCCACCTACAACCTGCATACAAGAGAGAATTGGAAAGATTAACAGACCTAGGAATCATCACCGAAGTACAAAACGAATTCACACCATGGGTCAACTCAGTTGTAGTCACGCCCAAGGCGGACGGCTCGATGCGCCTATGCCTAGATCCTCGGGATCTGAATAAAGCCGTGAAACGTAATGCGTACTACACACGGACTGTAGACGATGTGATATCTCAGGTCAGCGGTTCTACACACTTCAGCATTCTTGATGCTCGAAGCGGTTATTGGCAAGTCCAACTTGACGAAGATAGCAGCAAGCTCTGCACATTCAGCACTCCCTGGGGGAAGTTCAGGTGGAATCGACTCCCATTTGGACTGACTTGCAGTGGAGACATCTTCCAAGAAAAGATGGATACAGTGTTTGGACACATAGACGGATTGACCGGAATTGCTGATGACACGTTCATCTACGGAAAATGATCATGATCAAAGCATACTGAACACTCTTGATACGGCAAGAGAAAACAACGTGAAATTCAACCCTGACAAGTTCCAATTCAAAGTTGATGAGACGTCTTTCTTCAGACTGACGTGGACAAAAGAGGGTCTAAAACCCGACAAGAAGAAAGTGAGGTGCATTGTTGACATGCAACCGCCACAGACCCTAACAGAGTTACAATCATTCATGGGAATGATAAACTACCTCAATCGGTTTTCTCCAGTGATAGCACAGATATCAGAACCACTTCGCCAGCTAATGAAGAAGGAAGTACCCTTCGTGTGGCAACCCGAACAGCAGAAGGCATTTCAGAAACTTAAGAAAGTGATAACAGAAGCGCCTGTGTTAGCGTACTATGATGCTAACAAAGGAAATGTGATCCAATCAGATGCGAGTCTGAAAGGATTAGGGTGTGTTCTGTTACAAGATGGAAAGCCTGTTTACTACGCAAGCCGCTCGCTCAGTGACGCCGAAAGGCGATATAGCAATATAGAGCGTGAACTTCTAGCAGCCTGCTGGTCACTAGAGAAACTGAACCACTACATTTACGGAAAGAATGTAAGACTGGAAACAGACCACAAACCTTTAGAGAGCATCTGGAAGAAGAGCATCTCGTGCGCATCGCCTAGACTACAACGACTTCTACTCAGGATGGCCAAGTACGACGTTGATGTAAAGTACATACCCGGCAAGACCAACGTTGTGGCTGATGCAATGTCACGTGTTATTCATATGGAAACTGCGACACAAGGTCAAGAACTGCCAACAATTGAAGTTGACACAATCACCAGCACCCTTCCTGCGACACCTGCAAAGTTGGAAGAAATTCGAGGTGAAACTAACAGAGATGAGGTTCTATGCCACCTGAAAGATGTCGTGTACAACGGATGGCCAGAGCTATTCCAGGATTGCCCAAGTGATATAAAGGACTACTGGAACTACCGAGAGGATCTAAGCGTAGAGAATGGCCTAATACTCAAGGGTCATCGCTTGATCATACCAGAAAAACTTCGACCAAAGATGTTGGGTCTTGTACACCAAGGCCACATGGGTACCGAGAAGTGTCTGCTGAGGGCCAAAGACTGTATGTTTTGGCCAGGGATATCCAAAGATATCAAGGAACTGACTTCAAGTTGTTCCACATGTATAAAGTATGCAAACCAACAGCCGAAAGAACGACTGCTCCAGTATAACCTACCAAGCTTCCCTTGGCAGATGGTTCGCTCCGATCTATTTGACTACCGTGGATGTCAGTACCTACTGCTTGCTGACTACTATAGCAAGTTCCCAGTGATCAGGAAGCTGAACACGACCACGTCAAGTGCCATTATAAATCACCTGAAGTCAATCTTTGCAGAATATGGAATACCGGAGGAGTTAGTAACCGATAACGGCCCGCAGTACAGTAGTCACGAGTTTGCAAAATTCAGCTCAGATTGGGGGATAAAGCATACGACGAGCTCGCCCCTGTATCCACAAAGCAACGGATTCAGCGAGAGAGTAGTGCAAACTGTGAAGAACCTGCTGAAGAAAGCGGACGATGCAGGAGAAGATCCCTACATTGCTTTGCTGAACTATCGGACCACACCAGTCGATAGTAAACTACCGGCGCCTGCAAAGCTATTGAACCAAAGAGATTACCGGACACAACTGCCATCAAGTGGACGTCTACAACGACTGAAAACCAACGACGACTACTTGTTACAGCTGCAAAGACGCCAAGAAACACAACGACAACAACATGGACAAAAACACAGCAGAGAACTAGAAGAATTGTCACCTGGACAACCAGTTGCTGTTTACAACCCACCATCAAAGACATGGACCACTGCTGAAGTTCAAGACAAGCTAGATGAGCCGCGGTCATATGTCGTTAAAACAACCAATGGTTCAGAGTTACGACGTAACCGTATTCACCTTAAGCCTATACCACAGAAACAGACAGCACACCAGGTGAACCCTGAAGGTATGGCAGAATCCAAAGAGCTACCACCTGCCATGCCATCTTCTAAAACCATTCAGACTAGTACACACAAGCCTACTGCTAAAGATACAGACACCGACATCAAGAGGACAAGCAGTGGACGGATTGTTAAACCACCGTCAAAGCTCAATCTGTTTATTGGCTCAAGACCTCTGCGTGCATGAACTTGTTGGTTCCTTTTTACGTATAGTGGACTCATAGAACTGACATTGAACTTATTGAACTTATGTTGATATTATCAGTTTACTGTAGTGGTTTGTTAACTTGTTTACTTTGAGGGGGAGATGTAAAGGAATGGGCTCCCTGTGTATTTTGTGAGCATGCGCATTAGGACCGGAGTTCGAGCACATGGTTGAGGTCAGCCATGTTGTGCCATGTTTGAGTAGTTAAATAAAAACAGCTTTCAAGAGTATCTACGATACGTTTACACTGACCATCAACAGTAAGGAGCTCATCATCGCCGTTAGTTTATTTTGTGTCCTCCTTCAACACTATAACACACTAAAGAGGCTCGGTCTTTGGGAATATATTTGAATGAATTTTCCTGTGTCGAAGGGGAATAGAGAATAAAAATCTTAATTCCTGCATTTCTACAGTTCGTTACTTTATTCATGTCAGCCATGCTACGATTAAAGGTATATTCTATGTTTCCCTTATGAAGTTTAAAGTGCTACTCTGATCAAAAAACGGTGCAATTCTATTTAGCAGAAACTTCGTGAGATAAATCTTCAAGGATCTATTGATCACCAGTTAAAATATCTTTTTGGTATTCAAAAGGGAAGTACTAGATTTTTAGTGTTCTTTTTAGGTGCCAGTGACGTCATCGATTCAACTCATGGATTCACTCCATACATTTCTTTGTATTTTGCAATCAAAATATCTCCGTGTAATTTTTTTCAATTGAAGATCACTGGCCATGCAAGTCAAATCCTTGACACAATAACTGCAAGAAAACTCTTAAGCAAAATTATTAGAGCAGAAATGAATAGAATAATTCAATAAATGTATGGAGTAAATCCATGAGTTGAGTCGATGACGTCACTGACACCTAAAAAGAACGCTAAAAATCTAGTACTTCCCTTTCGAATTCTAAAAAGATATTTTAACTGATGATCAATAGACCCTTGAAGATTTATTTCACGAAGTCTCTGCAAAATAGAATTTCATCGATTTTTGATCAGAGTAGCACTTTAAACTGCATGAGAAGTATTCTTCCGCCTCCGGCCCCCACTCCACCCTCTCTCCTTGACTTTTTGTAAGAATTCTGTTAACTCACCAACCACTACTGCCATCGATTGCAATATGTAAGGATTTTGGACGCCAAAATAGGACTTCATATTTCTGTTGTGGTACAGCGTAGTTTAATACTGTAGTGGGATTATCTGTATCTGTCGTCTTTAACCAAAAACAAAACGTCACGGCTGTCATGGCAGGAATCTGTCTTTTGATGGCAAAATAATCGCTTGAGGCCTTTCTTATAAACCTGATATCTTTAAAACTTTCTATCATCGAAAATAAAATAAATTAAATTATATCAATTATGAAATACATTCTAAAATATCGAATAGTGGACAATATATATAGCGCTCAAGGAGGTTCTGTTTGAATTTCGACGTTAGCCTCGATCACTTCAAAGCATAGCTGTGGGACTTTGACCGACCTCAATTCAAATTAAAATTATTGCAATATCTTTCATCTTTCAAAGATCGTCGAGTTCAAAAGACAAAAAATAAAACTCAAGCACTCATCATTACTGATGATTTTTGATAAATTTTGCAAACATGTTTAGGTAATTACAGTATAGTGATCGCACTTAATCCGTAAAATTGTACTAGTTAAATAATGCAAAATAGCACTATTAAACGATGGAAAACAAAGGGTTTTGTACTTTTTAACACAAAGTAGATTTTGTACGTTTTCACGGATTTAAGGCGCTGTTACACTGTGCAATTTTCCCAGCAACTTGTCTCGCAACGGCGTTGCAAAACAAGTTGCAGAGAAAATTAATGCGCTGTTACACTGTGCAATTTTCCCCAGCAACTGGCCAAAAATATTGCAAGTTGCTGGGGAAAATTGCACAGTGTAACAGCGCCATAATTTTCTCTGCAACTTGTTTCGCAACACCGTTGCGAGACGAGTTGCTGAGAAAATTGCACAGTGTAACAGCGTCTTAAGTGCAATCACAGTACTAGGGAATATGTAAATTAAGTAAATGCGTACAAGAATAACAAAGGAATTACAAAGATAATTTTAAATTAACATGGTAGAGTTGTAGTCCAGTCCCAGACTCTCTTTCTTGCCGCTCCAGGACTCGCGGAGAAAGGAGAGTCCAGTATAACTTGCATGCGCATGTGCAAAATGAGCCAATCAGATTAAAGTTTAATTTGTTCAAGTCGGTCATCTTCACCGCAGAAATCCCTCGAGAAGACATTTGAGATTGTTGATCGTCCATAGGGGAACAGAGTGTAAATCAATGACTTTCCAAAGCCCGTACTTAAATTCACAAATACGTCTTTCCCAACTGTCAATCCGTAAATGGCCTGCCTTAACTGCTCAAACTTTGGTAAAAAATTATAGTTGGTTTCTCCAAGTGCATAGCTCACTGAATCAACAAATTGCTTTCCGAAATGAGACTGATATCGTGTATACAAAACACTTTCTTCTTCAGCCATCTTGAATCATTGGACGACTTTAGGGATTGTAACCTCGCGTGGTCACTAATCTGACATGCGCATGCAAGTTAATTTATACTGGACTCTCCTTTCTCCGCGAGTCCTGGAGCGGCAAGAAAGAGAGTCTGGGACTGAACTAGGTAGAGTTGTTGATTTAACGAGGGTCTCTCACAGGGGATATGAAGTGTCTCCTTAGATATAATTGGCCTTGACTTCAAAACACTCATTGGAGCAAACTACCCGGCACAAAGGGAAACGTTCATGATGTTTCTAAATGTGCGCGGCTCAATCCGTTAATAAATATTCGCGTGGAAAGATGCCGTGCCGTTTTGCAAACATATCAAGCACTACAATTACCTGCACACGAGAATTTGAAATCCAAAGAAAGAAGCATATCTTATCGTTATTATTATTATTTATTATTTATTATTTATTATTATGCTTGAGAAGAAGGGCTATTGTTAACGCAGTTTTCATACCTACTGTTACCATGGAAACTCTTTCTGTAGTAGCCACTCCAGCACTTACAGCTTTACATACGTATTTCCCCGCGTCTGATCTCTTTATTCCTGTAATCGTCAAATTTCCACTGCGTACTGTTGTCCTCTCAGATGGCAAACCTTCAATTTCTTTGCTCCATGTGATCACCGCAGGAGGATCTGCCGTAGCTTGACAATCTAGATTTAGAGTACCACCATGCGAAACACGAACGTGTAAAGGAGGGGTGATCGTAAATGTCGGCAAAGCCACAACTATCATATGAATGTTACTACTGGCCGAACCCAGTAAATTTGATGCTTTGCAAACGTAAAGACCCGAATCTTGCTTCACTACAGATAACATGGTCAAGGTATTGTTGTCAGCAAGATAACGCTTTAAAGGGAAAGCGCCGTATGCCTTGATCCACGTGACTTTGGGTTTAGGATGACCAGTCACGCGACATTTTGGAAAGGTGATGTTGCTTCCCATTTGTACGTAGATAGGTCCAACTGGGAGAGAAACTAGAGGACCGTCTGTAAAATAGCAATGATTTATGGTGGAACATCATGAAATAGTTTGACCTACACCCTAAAGTATTAAAATCCACACCACTAATTTATAAATAAAGTAGAACGTTAAAACCGGAGCCGTGCAGCTCATGGAGAAATAGTTCATAGATTTTTCAGCCAATCAGAGCGCGCGTTATATATGTCGCCATCTTAAAAAGACGACGACGAAGATAGTGCGCGCGCCGTACAGCCCATGGGCAAATAGTTCATAGCCTTCTGGCCAATTAGATCGCGCGTAAGATTGTAGCTATGTTATAAATATTCTTGATTTGAGCTAGGGGATGTTTTGCTCACTATGAAATTATTCACACCTTTAAGGCAAAATGTCTAGTTTTTGAGCAAAACAAGTCTAAAATAGGGTTGGAAGAATTGCAAAATTTGCTCGGAAATACTGCAAGGGTTTAAATAAGGCACACCTTCGCCAAAAAGTTTGTAAGATACCTCCTTCCCTTAAAGAAATACTTACAATTAACCATTAATCTTGTTTTTTGTTGTGCTTTACCAAGTATATTGCTGCCTTTACACTGGTACCAACCAGAATCGTTTTTGTTCACATTTCTTATTTCAAGATTATGACTCGATTTCTTCTGTTGTTCCGCCATTCTTGTCTTGTCAAGTAATCCACCAACCCTCTCCCATCCAACAGTCGGTGCTGGGTTACCTGTGCTACTACAATGAAACATTACTGTTTCACTTTCATTGACAACCACCAGGGATGGAGAAACCGCAATCATTGGTGCAGATATTAATTGACCTGGCCTTCCATCTCGCCCGGGTGGTCCTTGAAGACCTCTGGGGCCTGGATGTCCAAGAGGTCCCATTGGGCCTTGTTTTCCCATTCTTCCCATGGGTCCTTTGGGCCCTCGTCTGCCTCTTTTACCTCTCTGACCTTTTGGACCAGGTCTTCCAGGTGGACCGGGAGGACCTGGACGTAGGTTGGCCTTTTTTCCACAAGCTTTTAAAACGGCTTTGTTAAACTCATTTTCAAAGACTTTCCAAAGCTCGTTGTTAGTACGCTGTGTAGAGCCTGTGATGTCTGATGGTTTGTGGATGGCACGACGACGCTCTCTTGATTTCAACTCGTTCGGGGTACTCGATGAATCGGAGGATGGGCGTCCTGATGAATAAGATGATATTATCAAGTAGATTAAAAAAACGCGAGATAAAAGGAACCCTGAGTACCAGAGACTTTTATTTTATCTGGGTTTTTTTTTCTTTGACGAACGCCTTCCGCGAAACACTTCGGTACAATCCTCGCTTTGATGCGAAAGTGATTGACGCCGGCTAAGATATCTTGAAGAAAATATAATACTAGAATGTGGAATTGCACATTATTACGGAGAACGAAATTCAAGTTTTGAAAGTTATTTTTGAAAGTAGATCATTGACTTGTTATAGGTATTTTCCTTTTTCCAAAACCGCAATCAGCAGAACCGCCGGGACATCTTTACCAGGCGAGAGAGATTCCAAAGCATTTTGTTCTTGTTTTAGATCGAGATTTAGTAGCTTTATACTTCCGATCCGCCATCTTGTCCATCAGGAACATCACTGAACATTTCAACGCTATGGATTTTGACCAATAGAAATACGTGCACGCTGAGGTGCGCAAGTAACCGAAAAAATTAGGTTTACCAATATGCTCTCCCTTCCTCCACTTCTCCCCAGTTCCCTCTCCTTCGCAGTTCCCCTCCCCTTTCCCCTCCCTTGAGAGTTGGCCACGCACGCTAAATGTTCATTTTACGTTCGAATTACCCTGCGAGCAGAGTCTTCCTTTACCTGACGGGGCATTTCAGACAAACAGGAAGTATGACCTTTCAAATACATGCTAAATAGCTATTAATCTAAATTTATTAGAGAGAAAAAAAAGCATAATATACCGTTCTATGACTTAACTATGAGACTTTTGTGTGACTTACTACGTGATAACAAATTCCTATAACTGCATGAACGAGAACCAATCATATGAATCAGTTTATTTTAAAGGAACGTGAACTAGCACCAAGATACTGAAAAACCTTGAGTTCAGCAGCCAAATGTGACGTGCTGGGGAAGGTTTTCATGTTTATTAATGTAAATGAATTGACAATGATCTCATGAATTAGTATTTTAACATGAATACACTACGGTCGGAAGGAAACAATGCCACAAGCGACAAGTAGAACAAAAAGACATTGTTCAGAGTAATCCCGCAATTCTTTGTTTTTGTTGCTTTACCAAATCACAACCTACGTTCTAACCGTAGTGGATGAACCTGATATCCCAGGCCTTTAAGTACCAAAAAAAGAAAATTCAAATTTCTAAGAGGAAATATAAGATTTATATTATTCTGTTCTTTTAACTTGGACTTACTGATGTAGATAATGTACATATGTAACGCTGCTCACCTTTCTCTTTGTCATTCCTTGGGCATGACTCCACACAATCTGTCTTCTCTTGAATCTGACCGATCATCGTCCTATACTCTCTTAAAATTAGTTCAACACGAACAAACGATCCAAAGCACAGCACAGCAACTAAAGTCGACAAGACGAGAGAAATCCTCGCAGAGGAATGGCTTGTTTTATCAGACATTTTAAAGAGGAAGTTCATTGAAATATGTGTTGCAACTTGCCTCAACGACGTTCAGCAAAAAATGCTCATTAGGTCAAACTGTGCTGCATCCTTATGTTACGTTTTGGCAGCGATCCGTAAAAAGAAACAAGTCAAACCTGTGTGATATTTAACCTGATTGTCTTCAAACATGATTCCATTAATTTCCTTTGTGATAAACGTAATACATAGAGTGTACACACTGGTGCTATTACTCTAAATTTAGTTTTGACACATGTCAATAGAGCGTTCTCACGTGACGTCATTAACAAGCTAAAATCAAAATCGTATATCGAAAAAAGCTGGCTAGCCGATTGTTTTACATGTTATCGAGGGAATTATCTTCTGGAAGTTTGGGCAATTTTCTGATTTTCGGCTTTCGAATAATCAGTTACCGAATTTCTGTCACGCGTTTTGAATTGCATAAAACATAACAATTTGCCACAAATTTTACGTCAATGGATTGGTCAATGAATAATCTTATTTTTTCGTGTATATTTTCAGCAAAATAAATAGATTTCCCATGTTTATAACATCATTTCGATCCTCGGTGTTGTGGCCGCCATATTGGTGTTCCACAGTGGTACATCAACATGGCGGCTCCATACATTCTTACCAAACATTGAAGCAAAGTTAACCAAAAAAGCATTTTGACTCTAACTTTCGCATACAAAGCATAGTTTTGATTGTTCTTTCAAACACAATTACTTTGATTTTGGTTAGAGCTCTAGAAAGGGCTAAAAATATTTGATCACGTAAAATCACGTCACGTGATCGGAAGTGAAAACGCTCTATATACTCTGAATATGAAAATAAAGATCAATATGATACCCAGTTCCCAGTGGTCCTACTGGTGTACATATATGAGAACATATCATTAGCATAATCACTTCATCGCCAACCTACGCCATGGCAAGTTCTCGCTTTCTCGCATCCTCTGTTGAACGTTGAGAAGAAATAGCCCTCGAAGGCCTAACATTTGTATCGTTTGTTTAAAATTTAGTCGTCGTTCTTTTCAATTTCTGACTTGTTTATGTAACCTTTGGTTGTTGTACTAATTTTGTTATTGTTGTTGTTGGACTATCAGTAACTGTACATGATTCTGGTATATGTCGCATCGAACACCTACGCCCTGAAATTGTATATCCTTTTCGCCTCGAGTTTTCGAGCTCCCTTTTCGGAATGAGTAGGCCAACTTCGATCCACTCAGTGTTCTGAATGATAATTTCTTTGAACAATCCAACCTTCGTTTTGGGGAGGGTCTACGGTTTGACTGCCATCTTCAATGCCGAGTGCAGAGTTACACTTGTCACTGGAGCCTGTAAGGGATAACTCGTCGATCACTTGGTTGCAATTGGTAGCGTGTGAAGGTTTGTCGATCGGTAGGTTGGCTGGTTAGTTAGTTAGTTAGTTGGATGACCTATCGGTCGATCGGTCAATCTGTTGGTTAGTTGGTTATAGTTGTATTGTCTGTGGATGAGTTGGTTTGGCTTGGATGATTTGTTGGTTTGCTACTGTGCTTTTTTGTTTGTTGATTGGTTGGTGGATTGGTCGATCGGTCGGTCGGTCAGTTGTTCAGTTAGTTGTTTTGTTTTGTTTTGTTTTGTTTTGTTTTGTTTTGTTTTGTTTTGTTTCGTTTCGTTTCGTTTCGTTTCGTTTCGTTTCGTTTCGTTTCGTTTCGTTTCGTTTCGTTTCGTTTTGTTTTGTTTTGTTTTGTTTTGTTTTGTAACAAACTAGCCACATATGAACCAAACCCGGACCACAGCGGTGAATGGCCTGTGTTCTCACCACTAGGCCAACCATGCCACCCAAAATTCGTAGTGTGTTTAGATCATAATGCAGAAAGACAAGTAATTTCATACTTCGACTATACTGTCTGAATCAATACTTCGTGCTTACTACAAATTCACATCTGTTCATTATCATAAATATACTATAGACGACTTTCAAAAATGGCGGCTCATTGTTCACCAGAACGAGGCCAGAAAGGCCTCAAATTTGTCATGGTATCAAATGAGTCTAAATCTATCCTGTAAAATGCACAGAAAATAGTTCATTCAAAAGGAAGAGGAACACATCATCTTTGATAAAAATAGAAGTTAATTCGCCACGCTTATTTTCTGGTAACAAGGCCTTTGTGGCCTCGTCCTCATGTACTAGGTCGTCATTTTTTAAATTCGTCAATAGGGCGCGTAGCCGAGTGTTTCTTTTGCTTTTCAGGACGTATCTAAATTACATAGCAAATAAAGATACAAGTGGGTATATAAAAACTACCACTACATTCATATATTATATTTCCGTACAGCACTCAAACCCATGCAGATGCTCCTTTCCAGTCTTCTAGCAAAATCATATCGATTAATCCGTTTTTCCATAATACTTTCATATAATAATATAAATGTTTTACGTGTTTTATCCGTCTACTCATGAGTAAATATTAAGATATAAACACGATGTACCATGCATCACCTATAAATATTACCTCTCACTATGTATACCGCGTGATATCTACAAATATGTACAATAACCTTTAAGTTTATACAGGTATAATGAAAATGTTAAGAAAGATTACAAGGGGCGTGTCACGGGTTCTCTTTTATATAGATCATTACTGTATATAGCTAATTGCACTAACAATGGCCCTTTCAAAATCATTAAATATAGAAGTCTAAACCAAAATAAACTATAAACTTGAGAAAGCTCTTGATTAGACGAGAGGCGCGAGCACAGCGTGAGCCTTTCTCAAACAGCGAATGCGACATGTTGCAGTAATCAAGACGAGATTATACAACGCATTCGCATCATAAGAACATAAAACATATGAAAATGTATTTATTACTAGTGTACCCGGGAGCCATTTTGGTCTCTGCTTCTAAGCTTGATGATTTTAATTTTGAAACGGTCAATGTTGTCATTTGTCGCGTCAGTATTCAGTATTGTATTCAGGTCATTATCCTATTATCTTCCTGATAGACTATTAAAAAGAATGGCTACAAATTTTACTTATAGGTTGAATAAAATATTGGAAAAACAAATGACAAACCTCAAAGACTAGAAAGACATTCTAAATTATAGGTAACTAGATTTCCCGTTTCCATAAGAATTAATAACCAACACTGAGTTTTTTTAAGTGTCCAGTGTCTTTTAACGCCTGCGCATTAAATAGGGGACACTGTACTTGCTCTCACTCTACCATTCTTTGTTCGTAGCTGTTTTCCAGAAACTAGGAAATACTTGCCAAAGTAATAGCTCCATCACATTGATCAGATGTTCTCCTGCCAAAAAAAAAGATTTATCAATTAAGATACCATGATCAGAGGAAATGACTCGAGTCGTGGCGTATAGAAGGAAACAAAGACTGTTTAATAAGTAGTTTTATATATATTTTAATATCTTAATATTTTTTTGGCATTTTTGCAATTACATTGTAAGCGCGTGCTTAAATAGCGCGCGTGTGCGATCTAAGTTTGTTTCCGTTACCATTACTATGACGAGAACATACTACCTGATCATGAAAGCTCGGTAAATTAAATGTTATTGGAATGAAGAAACAAAGTATCCATTGTTTATCGAATTGTGTTTTTTTTTTCTACTTTTACTTGTTTGTTTGGCGAAAAACACGATAACTTACCCAAGATTATTTGTGCTTTCTTGCTGTAGCGTCTTTACTCTATGTTGAGTTTTTCGATGATAAATCAATTCTGTTACCAGGACAACAAGCGCCAAAATAATTCCTCCACCCAAGACTACATACACACCACTCATATTTTTCAGGTGGACCTTCTTACTCTCCAAAGCTGTTAAGTAAGATTTTCGAAACACTCTCAGTAAGAATTTGGTAAAGTGCCAGTAAGTGGATGTTAAGGTGTCAGTTGAGGGACGTAGGAGACCCAAGTTTTCCCTCTCACAAAGGTTTAAAATGTCCTCCTGAATACTTGCGTTAGCTCTTTTAAATTTCAACAATTTTATTATTGATAATTTCACGGGCACGTTCAAGGGTGTCGTGCGCTCCCTTAATTGTTCACACTTGTTCTCGAAAATTAAGGGGGCCCGCGACTGCCAGTACCTTTCGTGTGCTTCAACAAAACATTGCCTGTATGCACCCTGAGCAAGATTCAACAACCTGTCTATCCTTAGCGCGCATAAAGGATACAGAACAAATCATGCTTGGTTTCTCCGAAGAAGTTTGATTGACAGGGAAGCCGAAAAACCAAAGAAAAAAAGCATGAAATGACTGTAGCAATTCACAAGATACGTCATTTACACGTATAAGATTGCAGAATACGTCTCGGTAACAGTCATATTCGCACTCAGCATTAAAAATCAGTTTAGAATAGTTATGTTACCAGCCTCTACCCCAAAATGCCTCCAGGTATCTGATCTTTCGAAAATTCGCCTAGTCTATAAGAAATTTGTCTATACAAGTCGCGAACTGGAAGTGGAGATTGAACAGCGAGGGAAAAAGGAGTGCTCGCTAGCTTGCTCGCTCGCTGCGAGTGTCAGCGAGAAGTGAAAGATGTCCTTTACGCGAAACTTGCTCCTTGGTACACTTACGTTAATTATCCCTTATTAATTACTTTGCTTTATTAATTATTAATTACTTACAATTTGCGTCAGGCTTCTGGCACGATACATTTTTCTTCTTCCACCAAAACTTTTCCTTGTCTACAAGGAATCCTTGTTTTTCCAGACGCAGCAAGCCCAAAGATATGTTTTTAGTATAAATACTGCCTGATTGAAGGGCGAAACCAAAAGCCTTGGTATTTCTTAGACCTGGAGCTTTAAAAAAGGTGCGTTAATGCCGGCTATGGCACAGGAAGCCCAAACATAAGTATGCCTTTTGGTGTACACATTTGTACATTGCTTACTTGAACTATAAATTGTGATAAAATTCGTTGACAGTATAAACGGAGAAATGTTAGTTCTGACAAGTAATGCATGGTCTTCTTGTTGTTGGGACTTAATCGTGCGAAAACTACCCGAAAAATCTCACGCATGCGCACAGTATTAGTACTAATGAACAGAAACCGTTTTGCGTTAATTAGGGTACTCTTTTATATGTACAGTACTTACAGGATAAATGGAGATAATTCACTACAAAACTGCCGGACTGGTTGATTTGTGAGTCAAAAACAACTTACCTGTCATAAGATCACAGTTATGTGCGGCACCATAGTCATTGAGTGTAGAAGCATCGATGTAAACATAGTCCCCTTCCTTGACCCATTTTATTGCCTCTTTTGTGGTGTTGGGCAGCTTTTTCATGCGATACCAAAGTTGTTGAAATTTTTCATAATGTGTGTTCTCAAAAAAAGTATACAAAGATGATGAATTTAGGACTCCAATTTCTTTATCAGTTTCCAATAAATCCTGTAAAAACAGTAGTTAGTAAGACAATACACGAGGACGAAGTGAACCGGAATAGTGATATAGGAAATTGGTGGCACCGTATAAAAAAAGTACGCTCATTACTTATATCATGAAGCTCAACCCGTCTGCATTTTCAATACCTAGCACTTCCGCCCCATCTTGTTTCTTCGAATTTCGGGGTTCCTGTGGAAATTTCTGCTGTGCATAACTACTGAGGGCTCAAAATTTTGAATGATAATAAAATTCTTCAAGTAAATATTGAACTTTGCTAGTATTTTAGCGGGGTTTTTTCAATCATCCAATCAGAACCTCAGTTAATTTGTATTGTTTAATCTAATTACACCCACATTTCTCCAGTTTTTACAAGAATCGTCACTGACTTAATGAGTTAACTTTATTGTTCTTATATTCATAGTTTGTACACTCTATAAACTAAACGCGACTTTGAGACGGCATTATCGGTTTATGATGACGACTAGCTAGTTGGGAGAAAATATACTCGCGCGACTCCGCCAATTACCTGAATATGTTTTCTCCCAACTGGTCGTCATTATAGACCGATAATGCCGTCTCAAAATTGCGTTTAGTTTTTTATCGCGATTTTAACTATTTTTTGTGAAAAAGAGAAAAGAAAAACGCGAGATTCTCTTTACCTGCAAAGTTGTGGGAATATTACAGTTTCCATGGCAACGTTTTTCTTTCTTCTCAAAAAGAAAGCTAAAAAGGAAATGGCGGCCAGACCCGGGAAGCTTTATCACGCTTAAAAGAGGTGATCAAATTATAGAAACATACAAGTCCAAAAGCTCACAAAATGAAAGAAGTACGGGTCATTTGATGCTTTGGAAGATTTCTTCTTGCTGTTTCTTCAAAATTGGCGGAAAATGATCGGGCTGACCGACATTTGAAAGTGAAAGTTTGTCAAAATATAGCTTCAACCTAAAGGAATGATGCTGAAAAGTTATTGAAAGGTATTTAAAAGGCAGTTCGCACTTGTGTATTCCCTGTTTATTTTATTTAAAAAAAGTCTTTTGTTTCATCTTTTTTTAAACAATACCGTACCGTTTTTGTCTTCATAAAGGGCAATTTGTTTGTTTTGCTGAAAATTCACTTTTGCTGTGACTTTGAAGTCACTGAAGCCAAAATGAAAACGAAATTACCGATTTTACTTATCAGACATGATTTTTTTTACTTAGGATGATTTCTTTTTACTTCTTTTCGTAAATATTGTGTAGTTATTTTATCTAGTTAGACCATGGATCTTAAAGATCCATGATAAGACCACTGCAACAGATTCCAGTTCAGTTTACTTTTCGCAGTAGTCGTGTGTAGCTGTAATACAACTTAGCGGCTATTTTTTATCAAAACGTGTCATAGTTTTCGGTCATTTTATCACGGATATTATCTAAAAAGTTGTTTTATATTTGCTGCTCAATTTTGAATTGATTTTCAGTAGGTTTCAGTAAAAAGCCAGTTCGATACAGTCCTCAATGTTTGGGCCAATCACGAGCGCTGATTTTGAGACGACATTATCGGAAGTAATGTCTCTCTGTAGATGAAAATGATAGAAGAATCACGATACATTTGTACATTTAAGTCTGCTCTGAATAAAGATATTAATCATTATTTGTCGTGATTTACCTGTATGTTTTTAATTGTTGTTGAGGCACTTTTGGCCGTAAAAAACGCTGCGAGATTAGCTGTGTAGGTTGCCACGATGACAAGGACACAGAACCAATAAACGCCTATGAAAATTCGTCCTGGATAAAGAAAACAGATTAAGTTTGTCATAGGAACATTTATATATTTTTCCAGTGAATGTTTGAAGGTATTATCTGCATTCATGTTTGCGACCTCACTTTCAAAATACTTTTGAAGTTTTAGGAGCAATGAGAAATGTAATATCAATTACACAGTGCAAAAAAATCATCAAAAAGCCAAGATTTAGTTATTTTGCACAGAGACAATGCATTACTATATGGTTTTATTATACATTTAAGATAATACGCACACTGTGATTGGTCGAAAGTTATGCTATATTTCTGAACGGAGCGCCATTCTGATGTCAGTAGCGCAAGCTTAACCGCGCATGCGCCTTTTGAATTTCTGTACGGAGAGAAACCTACATAGCACTCAGTTGGTGTAATGTATTCAAAAAATATATTGTTTTCTATTGTTTCTCGTTCTATTGTATTATGTGTTTTGTATTTTATTTTTATGAATATATTACATCAACTAGGTTCTCCCAATTGACCTTGTTCCCTTGAATATTTAGTCGTGCTCTCGCTACACTTCTTTCGTGCTCTCATTACTTCCTGCAGCGCGTACTGAAACGTTACTAAACGGATATCTATTTTTGTTCACTGAAAATTTGATTGGGTAGAAGGGCCTTTACCGTACATCTTTGCTCCAGTAGATAAGCGAATGTCATCAAAATGCATCAACGGTGTGTGTGTGTGTGTGATTAGAGTGCGCGTAATGCACCTATCAGTATGTAAGTCCTCTGGGGAGATGTGCACGCGTGTGTGTGTGGGGGGGGGGGGAGGGGAATTTGGTATTGGATGGATTTAATAGCAAACATGCTCATGGGTCGGGCGTTTATCACAAAGCTAAGACGAGGGTATTTGATTTGATATGATTTGTGAAACGTCGATAGTTTGAAGCTGTATGTGATGATTATGAAAAAGGTAAAAACAATCTTTGTCTATAGTAGCTAACTAGCACACAAACATTAATTATGAATACCTGGCGAAGAAGGAAGTTTCAGAACCATGATGACAGTAGACCCCTGACTACGTCAAATTAACAAAAAATGTACAGAAACTTGCATGCCTCGATACCAGGCAATTGTTCAGAGTCATTAAAGTATAATTTAAATATCATCTATTGGTGTAACTGAGTACCTGATAAAGCCTTTGGACGATCAGAAGTCCCTTGTTGAAGAATACAAGCCAATGCAAACCATAAACTATTCAGGAACGCCAACTCCTTTGCTGTTCCTTTTCCGTTTTCATCTTTGCATCCATAGGGAGATAAATAGTTCAACCAATACGTTACTATTCCTACAAAGCACACTGTAGCAGCCAAGCAAAACCAGATATCACGAGAAAATGGTTCGATAAACGCAAAAATATTGTAGTCCTCATCGGGTCGTTTAAAAAGCAGATTGTCGGTGTAATGCTGGAATGCAACGGTAAAATCGACCACTTTTGAACGTTCTTCTGTAATTGTAAGAGGTGCTGCAGCTAAGTCAGCCTTCTAATTTAGACAAGAAGCAGATAAACGAGTAAGTATGAAGCTAAATGGAAATAAAATTCACCCTTGTTATCATTGATCGAACACAGAAGTGGAGACCAAGACTCTTGGGTACGCTAGAGCAGCAAGTGAAAACATCTGCGCATGTCTCCAAATTCTATTGTCTTGGACAAAATGGATAATTTTGAAAGGATAATTTCTAGCTGTTCGTACTTCTGCACTCGAATGTAATGCTCCGAAAAACTTTGGGGAGACTATATAAGACTCTCTTTATGACAAAGGTAGCCCTAAGCCAGGTTAAAACCGTAATTGAGGCCACTTCCGTCCAGCGGTTCGCGCATACTCTTCATGTTATCACTTGCTGTTTTAGTACTTTACATATGTTTTATCGGCTATGAATACGTTGCATAGTCTAAGGTGGTGTTTACATGACACTAAGATCATCCTAGTAGGCGAATCATCCTACCTGCTATACATTTACTGCATTCTGTTTACATGGAAATTTGTATCTTCACTTCGGGTACTAGGATGATTCTACTAAACAGAATGCAGTAAATGTATAGCAGGTAGGATGATTCGCCTGCTAGGATGGTTCTTGTGCCATGTAAACACCCCCTAAGTCGTTGTTTAAACTCCATGAACATGAGCGCATGAGCTTCATGAAAACTATCGAGTCGAGGTTTTTCCCCGATATTCATTTTGGTCTAGACTTCAATGTTCATTCAATTCTCAAACTGGATTGGCCGAGAACAAGTCGCTAAATTCGTCAGTGCATGTGACAAAATGAGATAATTAAACTTCAAGACATGTAATTTTGGTGTTAAAATGTGAGAAGCAAGAAAAATGTTCGTCATGATCAGATTTTGTGTTCCAGAAGTAAGATATATAGTCGGCTCGTACAACATTTTTCTATCATTCGTTCAACGGTGTGGACATATCAAAAGCCGCACTGATCATGAACAAACGGTGAATTTCAGGAGGGAAGAAGTGCAACCATTGTACAAGCCATCAAAACCAGAGGAGACAACCGTTTTAAAACTGCACATTTTATGGTTGCTCGCCTTCAAATTTAATGTTTATTACTCGGATTTCTTAAAGAAATGAGTGAGAAGTTTGTTGTATTCTTTCCCTAGCTGGCTTTCGCTTCATTCGGCTTTGGTGAAAAAATAGGCCGGCAGCACTTCGATCAATTGCTTCACAACAAGAGAGTCATTTCTCAACGACATGAAAACGAAGAAACTTCGTTTTCGGCTTCCTGGGAGACCAGCGTTTAGCTTCACAAAAGATGTCACAAAACCCAACAACGCTGGACGGTTGCCTAGAGACGCTCCTTCCCTCCTGCATGGTTAGGAATGGTCATTATTTCCCGATGGCTTTAGTTTCCACGGCAACGTTCCGTGCCATGTTGTGTTATGGAGAAATGCTACTTGATCAATCCGTGCGGGCTTTATAAGGATTATTTCATAACTACAATATCCCTTTATGCAACTGACAGTATGTGTTAAATAAAGACTTTTGATCCGATCACGTGATCGATCAATCAAATCCCTTTTAGGTAAGAAATAGAAAAGATATTGAAACTTAAAACTCTACCTTGTCAATCAGTTGTCGAATTAACCCATTCCACTCTCCATTGACTAATGCTCCGTACTTATCGTCGGGACTTTCCTCGATGACGTAATTGAATTTAAGATCACGTGACAGCTGATCCAAAATGTCAATACACAATCCTTTATAAATTGTTTTACCGTTTTCCTTATATCCCAATACGTATGGAGGTGTCTTTAAGAAATACAAATAAAAAAACACAAGTTAGATATGCAACCAACATTGGGTAAATAAAATATGCTTGCGTCAATTTACGACTGATTTAATTTATCTTTATCACTCGCTGGGCAGATCCTGTCGTGTCATAAAATACACTTTTTTGTCCATTATCGTCGTTAGTCACAAAATGAAGAGATGTCTACAGTTCATGTTCAGCTGAGGAGGGACAAGAAAAAATCCCGCCGAGCGAACGGCAACCCCTCCCCCTTCCGTGTACTTATGATTTCTTGAGGGTACTACTCAACAGAGTATTACACGAGGCTCTTCCCAAAATCCAAAACGTTTATACACCATTCATACACCAATTTTGAGAGAAATATATTCCTTTCGTACACCTTTCCAGACTGCATCCCACCATTACAGAGGGGAGTTGAAGTCTTACCACAATTGTTGTTACACGAATGGTGTGTCCCTCCAAAGGCGGTTGCTTACACATGTCCGTCTGATAATTGATAGACATTGGCTGAGAAAGAACAATACCACCAGACAATGTCCATGTACCAATCTAAGAAAGTACAGTATGATAGAGTGGATTTCGTATGACTTTGAAAAACTACGGCACGGCCACGGCACGGAACCTCGCCTGCTGATTTCTTCGCAAATTTGTAAAGAAATCAGCAGGCGAGGTTCCGTACCGTGGCCGTACCGTGCCGTGACCGTGCCGTAGTTTTTCAAAGTCATACGAAATCCACTCTATTACCAAATCTAAAATTCCCTTGTTAGTTCGTTTTACCATGCAGTTAAACTTGTTTGTTCAACCATTATAATTTATTAAACGAGCTTTCGGGCCCATAGCCCATCATCTGTTGTCTGCTATATTTAAACCCTGGTGGCCGGCATGCAATGGGCCCGAAAGCTTGGTAAATACAGTGTCTCAGAAAGTGCGTACCCCTGTCCGCAACTAAAATAGATTTGTGAGTTTGTAAGCCGGTGGTATAGTTTGTTTAGATATCTCTTGCAAATAACGGACAAAAATAATTTGAACAATCAAGACTGCTAATTTTTGAAAAAAATAAGTAGCTATGTAGCTTCTGCAAAGTTTTGGAAGTTTATAAAATTACACTGATTTTTATATTACGCGACTCAGACGACTAGCTGTGAATTAAATTTTCGTTCTGAGTGTTTGGTCTATATGAACCACAAGTGTAAAAAATAGCAATTTTTTGATCGACAGTGATGAAAGAGGGGGACATTCGGGAACACTCAAAACCTAAAACCGCATTAAAAAATCGTCAAAAAACGAAAAACTGCGGCTAAAATCGCCAAAAAACCGAAGCCGCATATAAAAAATCGCGATTTTCCATCATAAGTGATACAAAAATTAAACTGAAAGCTGAAAAACCGCAAAAGTAATTGGATCTTACCGAAAACCGTTGTCAAAAACTGTAAAATCCGTAAACTGCAGACCTCTAGAAAACAACTAAACCGTGTATAAAATGGGCAAAAACCGTAAAACCGCGTTAAAAATTAAATCGACCAAAACCGCCAAGCTGTAAACCCCAATGTCCCCCTCGCGAAAAACGTAAATGGCTTGAAGGATGATTATTGATAGTTCGCTTAAGGTGGCTCAATAAAGTTTTTATTGACTATGCTTCCGTTTTTCACTTCACGAATTGAGCAATATATAATTAGAATAAAGCGAAATGAGCCAACCGGGCGCTATCGTGTCAGGGAAACCTACCTGAACAGATTTATTGTTGTGCAAATTCAAAATTTCCAACTCTTGTACTTCACGTACTAAATTCGAGTTTATTTTCATAACACCAGTAATACCTTGGATTGTTGTCTGTGAAGGTAATATGCAGGTAAATAAATGAGCGCATGAAAGAAAAAAAGGTCCTTTACTCCTTACGATCCTTTCCTTCTTCCATTTTTCCTTTATGTGTTCATTCATTCACTAGCTGGTAGGTAGGTAGGTAGGTAGGTAGGTAGGTAGGTAGGTAGGTAGGTAGGTAGGTAGGTAGGTAGGTAGGTAGGTAGGTAGGTAGGTAGGTAGGTAGGTAGGTAGGTAGGTAGGTAGGTAGGTAGGTAGGTAGGTAGGTAGGTAGGTAGGTAGGTAGGTAGGTAGGTAGGTAGGTAGGTAGGTAGGTAGGATAGATGGATGGATGGATGAATGGTAATAAATTAAACGAATAAGTGAGGTCATGACATTAAGCCTTGACTTTTCCAAACCTTCAAAATATATTCTTTCAATAAGTCACTGTTCCTGAATAATGAGATACTAGATTGGTTCCAAGTGCTATTTACGGCGTCATGAGTTGCCTTGGCAATGAGCAGCAAAACATCATGGCCCAGAAGAGCATCCTCCTGTTCATGAATCACCAAAGAAAGAATCATTAGTATGCACTTGAGAAACTTGTACTGAAAAATGTGTTCAGCGATCGTGGAAACGCTTCGAGATAGAATAACGAAATCTAGTGTGGGTTCCATATGTTCACCGTTATATTGGGGTGGTCGTAACATTGGGTGGCAGGGTCCACTGTAGAAAAAGAACATCTCATCGTGAAATCAGTTGACTTTTTTTTGTAAAACGCATAATTCAGTTCCACACCTGTTTCTAAATCGGAATAATATTGTACATGTAAACACCTAAAAAGTACTAGGCGGACCAAATACAAGTCATGGACTTATTTTCTGTTTTGTTTTCGTACCTCAACAGGCTTTCCAGCTGATGTGGCACTTTTAAGGCTGTGTATTTCACTCGAATTCGTCATCGGCACTTGAAAACCTACGACAATGTTTCCCCCTGAAGACGCAAGATTTCTAGGAAACTAAAAGATAAAATGACAGTGGTTAAAATAGAGTGTGTAACAGTTTGTGAAAACGGCGCGGTCACAATACGCCACGGCCACGGCGCAGTCACAGTATGGCACGCTCACTGTACAGCACTATTACGTTACGTACATCACGGTTACGGTGCGGGCTCACGGTCCGTTTCACAGTCATACGACAACTGCTCTATTGCTGGGTTTCAATCATTCCCTTGAGAGTCAATATATATGAAAATGGCAGCCATGTTGGTTGAACAAACAAGAGACATAAATGAGAGATTTTTTGTTAAAATTCAACCAAGATGGCCGCCGTGGCGTCATTAGACCCTTTGCAGCATGTGCGAATGAGTGCATTTTGGAGGGCAAAAACAATGGTTTCCAGCTAACAGGACACTGAAATTCTTTTGTTTTGCCCTCCAAATTGAGCTGCATTCCAACATGCTGAAAGGGTCTAAGTATTCAAAACCAGCTATTTATTGGCTATAACTGTACTCAAATTCGAGAAAAATTGCGCTATGTACATCTTACTTTGTCCGGGATCAGCCATGTCATTGGATACTTGAAAAAGCACGTGTTCTAAAAAAATTAAATCAATAAACCCTAATTAAACTAAAAAGAAAACAAGAAGCGACAATGTAATGAAGGACGCTTTTTGCCAAACTACTTAAGTGAAAGGGGGTGCAAGGGAGCGCGTCGACAACGGGTCAGTTTTTGAATACGCCACCTTATTCGAATAAGTCACCCTCCCCTTCATCCTTGGAATTAATTCCAGTCCTCGACTTGGCTTCAGACTGAAACTAATTGCGCGGATTTCAAACCCCATCAAGTCCGAATTGGAGAGCTTTACCGTTACATGAAGAACACAAAACTACGCTAAAATGCAGTCCACAAATCTAGTGTGTTATAAATTGTAGTTGTGTTAAAGATAAATAAAGTAAATGTATGCAGTATTTCATATTTATTGACGAATTTCGAATAAGCATCCCTGCTCAAATACGCCCCCCTTTCGAATAAGCCCCCTGTTCTTAAGGTCATTTTCTAAATTAGACCATTCGACCATTTCAGATACCTCGTTCTGCATACATACATCCATTTCAAAAAGTCGACCGTCGGAAATCTCACATCTGAGACCGAGAAAGTAGCTGCAAATTTTCAGATATAAGCAGACCCTATGAATAAGCTTTTACTAAACTCCATACCATCTGTAACAAGCCTCTGATAAATCTCTCATCAATAAGTGTTATGATAGCTTGTGGATTCATCTTGACTATCGTGCGCCATGTTCTTTGAAGCAACAGGTCATCAGTCTCGTTGTCGATCTTCTGCATCAACAACAGATGAATCTTGGACAGGTTACTGGTCAACTTGGGTCGAATTCTAGCGACCTCAGTCGCTTGATCCACTGAAAAAATCAATCAGTCATAATTTCAATTATAGCCATAGTCGTATAAAAAATAAGACGAACTGTAAATTAAATGGTCATCGTATTTGTATGGACTGAATTTACACGGATACAAACGTAATCGCATTAGCGTGAACTTAAAACATACAGCAAGTATTTGCACAAAAAATGTTAATTTTAGTTTATAAAATAACTCTTATATAACGCGCGCTCTGATTGGTTGAAAACCCGTGTTTGATGAGAGTATCAAACACGCTCGCATGAATTTGTTTTTTCGCCGTTGTTTTCTTTTTCCTATTTTCGTCTATTTGTGTGTTAGTTATTTTATAAAAGAAATAAAAAACGGTTTACGTATACCGTGTCCGATAGCCAGATCAAAACACTTGTGATGTTGGGAGAACACTCGAGCTCTCTCGTGTTCTCCCAACATCACGCGTGTTTTGATCAGGCTATCAAACACGGGAAACCGTTTTTTATTCCTTAAATCCACAAGAGACCATAATACTAAGAGAGCAAAACTCGCGGATTGATGTGCGCGTACTTGGCACTTAAGGTTATTTTTAGTAACAGGACGTTGACGTCATATCGTACGCGCAAGGCGTTCCAATAATGGAATTTGATTTTTAAGCGCGCCCAGATACGAATCGTTTCTCCCTCGGCATATTAGATTTCATTGTTTGCGCGCGCGATGGCGTCAACTACCTGTTACTAAAAATAACCATATTAGGCACCAAGCACATCGCGCGCAAAAAAATCGAGTCGCATGTAATGATGTCTCCTTCAGAAATCGAACCCTGGACCACAGAAAAGACTGACCAGCGGTCTCACCACTCGGGTAACCTTGCATATCGAAACGTAACAAAAGATGGAAATTAAATAAACTAATAACATCAACTTACTTTCGTATAGAATGATGACTGTGTTCCATTTGGAGTTGTTTGTTATAATCTTCTCCATGACGCTTGCGTAGCTTTCAACATTTGGTAAAACTGACAAGACATTTTCGCATTCTCTGATGTTATGGAGATCGTGTGGTCTTTTTCTCAGAGTGACCAGCGGCCATCCCGTTAAGGTGCTCGTTATGCATGATCTAGAACTGATTTTCTCGGCCTCCATGAAAACCACAAATTTATCTTTTATGGAGTCCGCTAGAAGAGAAAGATGTATAAATTACCAGTTTATTTCTAAAGTTCTGTTATATATAGACGCGTAACTCCAAACTCTCATGTTTGTTTTGTTTTTGTTTTGTTCAGTTTTGTTGTTGTTGTTGTTATTGTTGTTGTTTTCAAAATTGCATCGCTCGAAAAGTGAGAAGAGAAACGATGGAAACGATGCATGGCCCAAGAAGCGTGCAACACTTTGCACTATTTAGTACTAAATAGCACTTGTTGCAGACAAAGACATTGACGTTGCCAGGGTAACAAGCCGACCGCTGATCTCACTTCGACACGAGGTGTGAGGAGATCGGCGGTCCGGTGAGTTCCCTCAGTAAAACACTTGATTTTTCACCTTATATCA
The DNA here is from genome assembly GCA_029948255.1 of Telmatactis stephensoni. Classification (NCBI taxonomy): domain Eukaryota; kingdom Metazoa; phylum Cnidaria; class Anthozoa; order Actiniaria; family Isophelliidae; genus Telmatactis; species Telmatactis stephensoni. The sequence goes on from JALIZF010001409.1 coordinate 152,494, forward strand.
CATATTTGCATCTTGAGAATCGAAGAACCTTTATAAGTAATTGTCATTTCTCTATTTTCTTTAGTGTAAAATATACAGCCGAAACATTCGTATGTTTATGTTTGATTGTCGAAGTGTCGCGAACAGCACTGATTAAGTAATAAAAAAACAATAGAATTAGCATAGCTTATCATTATTTAGTACTATCTATGTTGCACGCTTTTTAGTGTTTGTACTCTACGGCGTGCACTCTGATAATAGAAACCTTTAGACCGGGATTTAAGGGAATACAAATTGTCGTTTGAACAATACTTCACACAAGTGAACGAACAAACGAAAATCCAGTTTGTACTGGCATGGAATACTTGTACATGTACTTGTTCTTGATTCACTTACCATATTCAAAGAGATCACTTGTTCCTACTGCAACAGAAATATTACGAATGTGTATATTAAGAGACGAGTTGCCTGCAGTTGTCTTGTTTACTGTGTATTGTAATGACTCCATTAATTGATCACTTACTTTACCAAGCAGCTCTACAAATAAATAAATAATTAATTAATTAAATAATTAAATAAATAAATAAACAAACAAATATCACTGCACTTTTGACAAATGTTTTTCCCTCATTTTTTTTTACAGATTTTCCTGACTGTTTTAATACTAAGACATTCCTGATGTAAAAATAATACCAATGCTATCGGACAATTTGTGAATAAATGCTTGTTATTTATGCAAACTGATTTGAGTTCCCAACACTTCTGTGCTTTTACTGCAGTGTGGATCATCATTTATGTTTAACACAGGCTTTAGACAAGTTTTATACAGTATATACTACAGTATAGTTATTACTAGTACACCTATACATCAGTGGGGGCATCCATGGGCAGTCTTGGAATGGACTTATACATCAGATGATGGTTGGGACTTGGTCAAGTACTAAGACCATGCAGTTATCCATATGTACTGAGAGTTATCATGTCCTCATAGAGGGCTTTTATTTTTAAAGAAGTGTCCACCGCATTTATCGAGTACTTCTGTTCATGTTTTCGTCCTCCAGGGATTAAGAGCCAGGGCAGGTGGCAGTAAACAACTTTATCTCGAGTGGGCAATAATCCATGAATTTGTTATTTGCTTTTACGCTTGTTGTTGTTTCTAGGCATTTTCCAAAAGGCTTTTTCATTTAATAAAATATGAAACATCATAAAAACCACTGGGGTACGAACTCTATACGATACGATACGCTACGGGTGTCCCCCAATTAGTGCGCAAGCGCTAGAAGACTTGGAAACTTAAATAAACAGTAAAAATATGTACATAAGATAAAAACTGATATCATAAACTTAATAAATTAAAAAGAGTACTGAAAGAAATAAAATATGCATATCAAAACATAATCATATATATAGGGAGTACGTCTCAGAAGCTCGTGCCATTGTTTTTTCATTGCCTCATTTTGCCTGAGGAATCTTTTCTTGGTATTACCTGAATAATCTTGTAGTTACGTTCTTACTTTTCATTGCCTTAGCAGTAACACCGTAGCCATTCAGAAATTATGCGTATTCTGCAATTTTCGCTGCAATTAGCAGTCTTAAGTTTCCTGATCATTTAATCATTTTCAAAAGATAACGAAAAGAAACTACATCAATTCCACACTTAAAGATATATAGTTAGGCCGGGTAGATTGTAATTGCTTTTCAAGCAACCATGAAAAAAATGTACTTTTCTATTTCAAAACGTACTTGGCACGAACTTTTGAGCCAACCTGTATAGTAATAATTGACCGTTGAATGTGCTAACATTTTCCTCTTTCCTCCTAAAAGACACTTCTTACCAATGTGAAGATCAAGTTTAGGATTTTGTTGAGTTTCGTGGTAAAATAAAATGAAGAACAGGAACAACGTTCTGGACATATTTCCAGCAGACATATTACTGTTTTGGTGCCAATAACCTCATCTGAAAAAGATTGAAACAAAGCAATCACATTTGCATCGCTAGAAAAATTGGAATTGTTACAGATCACGGAATCGGAACCTTTACGTCTCAGAGAACATCACAAGCCTCAATCCACTTAAAAACCTTGTGTTGCAGGTTAAACTCTCAGGAAGTTGTTTTCACAAGTTATTTTTTAGAACTTGGTAATGTGGAAACACGTACTTTTTGAAATTTCTCCTACTCTCCAAAAAATTGGTATGGTTTCCAAATATATGTTAAAAGTAAACATTTGTTTGAATATTTTTTCTAAAACATAGTCACAGAAATTGGATCGGATGGTAGTTATGAAATTGAACTAGGGGTTGCCCAGAACAAATTCAGCCTCAGCTAGTGGTCAGAGCGGGGACTCGAACACGGGACCACCGGATTGCGAGACCGACGCTCTAACTACTCGACCATGCTGGCTCCAAGTATCTATTTTACAACATAGACAGATCGTTACAGTGTTACGTATTCCTGCACATCGACTTCCGGTAGACTTTTGGAGGTATAATGAAATGAGAATGTGTAATCTATGTGATTCAAAGGAATAGTCCAGTTTCTAGTTACTAGAGACCGCTGAGCTTCCTGACAAAAGGCGCATTTATACAGGGTTAGCCTCTTTTTCGAGAAAAACCCATAGGAGTAAACTCGATTTTTTTTTGTTTTGTTTTACAACAGAAAAACATCAAGTTTACTTCCTTGGGTCTTTCTTGAAAATGAGGCTATCCCTGTATAAATGCGCCTTTTGTCAGGAAGCTCAGCGGTCTCTAGTAACTGGAAACTGGACTAAGTTCTATTGCTTTCAATATCATTCAAGATCGTTTTGGGGTTACTGGCTTTTTGTAAAAGCCAATAACACTATGTCATCGAGTGCGTAAGTCCGATAGTCCGTGACTTTCTGAAGTAATCACTTCGGTTGACAGTCGGATGAGAACGAAAACCTTCCGAATTTTGCCGAGTACTTTTCTTTGATTTTCGCTATGAAAGTACGATTTATTAAGAAACTTGCTGGCGTTTGTAGTGATTAGTTTTTAATATTTTATTGAAAATCACTCTTCGACGGAAAAATAGAGCAAGTTTTGTTTGATAAATATGGTGTCTATGAAGTCACTCAAAATCAAAACGTGTTCATCCCCAAAGCAAGAGGATTTTTTGGAGAATCTTCTAGAAACATACTTTTAGTATAGTTTTAACGAAATTGGTAATTATTCTTGACATTTTGTCGGTTGTCCTAAAATATTCTTAACGGTAGCTGCATCATATTCTTGAGAGCGAAGACGAAGATATATGCCATGTAAACGGCTCACTTTGAATATTCAAACTTATTTGATAATATGTTCGCCTTAAAATATATATCATTTTGAGACGACTGTTATCCTGGGTCGTGGTGATTGGGACATCGTCTGTATAATACCTGTTTAACCTACAAGAATACCAAGTTGAAACCTTACTCTAAAACTAACACTAACACTAATTTAACCGCCACAAAATCCTTAATAATCTAACCTTAAAACAACCTTCAGAAAATTTAAACAACTCCAAAACTTTACAATTAAAGCGCAACATACCTTGCTTTTTGGCGGTGACATAGCGCTAGTTTCAATACCCACCAATAGTTATTATATTTGAATCGCTTATTCGTTTAGTGTTTTAAGTTGTAGTCTCCAGTAATTTGTGTGGCAAACATTGGCAAGGTGGACATAGCATTTTTAGTTATGAAAATGAACAGACGCTTAACTGAAGATTATCTGTCATTTACTGACCAGCAAATTAAACATGACGCTCATACACAAACGAGAAATATATTTTTTAAATGTGAAGTCGACTCACCTAAAATACGCCATCTAATTCAGCGAGAAAACCTCTTTTTTACCTTTAACCAAAATACTTAAATTAAAGCACAATCCTTATTCACTTTAGTTGCTTGAATTGGTTCCTATAAATGGCTATTTCAACTGACCGTGCTACATTCAGTTACCTTTATATTTTGCCCCAGGTCTCCATTCATTCGAATAGAATAGGATCCCAGAGTGCTTCACAAGCATTGGTGCATATTGCCTATTCTGGTACCACTACTGTTGTTGTTGTTGTTGTTGTTGTTGTTGTTTTTCATTTTAAACAAAGTAACTGATAATGACACAGGAATACAAATTAGTATATTCATTACATATTCCTTGTCGCTAGTCTACAATAATCTTGAATTACCAGCTGCAGCAATGTATTATTGGATAAAAAGCATGCTGATGTGACGTATGGTTTGATTTTGGTCGGTTGGTATTTCATTAATCTAACAGTCCCAGAGTGCATTGCTGTCAATTCAAGATCGCGGACTAGCAATATTGTTTATGGGAAAAGAGATATACAATAACCTTCATTATCAATAGATGAATTCAAGATGTCGTTTTATAATATTTTTTAATGGTTTTATATATATATGGCAAAAAGCTTTTAAACTTTGAAAGAAAACAAACCGATTCTAGGACCTTGCCGCTAAAACTGACGTTCCATGACCTCTGCTCGATGAAGGCCTATAATTGTGCCTGCTAAAATCACATGAACTTTTAATACATACGACAGTTGTTGTGTTAAGAATCGATCAAGCAGGACTTTTTTTCAAAAGCGGTTTGTTTTCTGTTAAACCAAAGTTTGATTCTACGTACCTTTGCCCATCTGATTTTTTTTCTTTATATGCTTACGTAGTTTAGATAACAAATACAATAGTTTACAACTGTAGAAAAAGGGCATTGATATAACGAAAACAAATTGTATGCCCTAACTACACTGGTAACTATTCAAAGTCCATTTGAATTGGTAATATGGTCCCTGGGGATTGCATATAAATGAGAACAATTCTTGTAATTAATGCAGTTCATTCGCGTTGCGACGAAGAACGGTTCAAAGTTGCCAAATAATCTTTGGTTGGTTCCAGGCCAGAGCGATTCCCCATACCTCATTATCATACTCATGAATAACAATACACAGGGAAGAATATTACACTATTCTTAATAATTCATGAAGCCATTTAAGGTGGTTGTCAACAGATGTTTTGCAGACTGACTCAAATTACCGAATGATCGCTGTCTCCAGTGAAGCCTATCTTAACTTATCCATTGGATATTTAAGAGCTATATTAATTTTTTATAAGCTTTAGAAAAGTCTTTAAGATTGTGTGTTCCTAAGTAACTGTAATGATATTGTTCATGTTGTAAAAAAGAAAAAAAATCTTGCCAGCGTTCCAGTCTTTAAAAAAAAAGTCATTTCCACTTTGGTGGCCAAAAAAAATTTATGCCAATCCCAAACTCCCTCCCCCCCAATCACTTCTCTAATGGTCCGTCCTTTACGACGCGCTAATGTAAGGGTGATTGAGAGAAAAACGTTTGCTGTGATAATCAATCGGCTAAGTACTGAAGTAGCAGCCAAATGAGGAGACTCCTGTATCCCCCTATATACGAACATCAGAGATGCTCGTTGGAAATTTCAGTTCAAATATACCCTTATTAAAAAAGACTCGAAGTCTTTAATTTTGGTTACTGGTCACATTTATATTTTTTCGTCAGTGTTTAAATACACCTTGAGGCATTAGTTTATGTCCGGTTCACTGAGCATGCTCGTAGTATTTCGAGCTGTGTGAACCAACATCCCACATGGCTGGGTGACGTCCAGCACCATATTTACTTTCTTTTGGCACGGTTTAGAAATTTGAACCTCTAAAATATACAATTTATAAGCGATTGATCATTTCATTCTCACGTTGAATGGCTCAGTAATTTACCCCTGTTGTTGGTTGAAACTTTAACACCATCGATTGCTTGCATGCTATTTGGGGGACACTGTACTCTCACACGCACTACCACTACATTCTAATATGCTTAAAATGCATGAGATGCCCCGTCGGGAGAGGATGCGATCAAAATGCATGACACATGAATTATCTACAAAAATGTCAAGCTAGATTCCAGTGTTCTCTTGACTGAGGCATGTTAGGTGCTTGTTGACTTCGTAGCTCTTATTCAGGGACTAAATACTGTGCAAAGAAATATCTTCACGGTGTTGTTCATATGACTCAGCCGTTGTTCTGGCAAAGAAAATATCCAGATAAGAAATTGTTTAGCTGTTTTAAATTACTGTTCGTAGATCTAAAAGGATATGAAAGGCTTTGTTGAATTCTGGCTGTTGTTGAATTTCTCCTTCACAGAAGGTTTAGTTAAGGATTTTGTGATGTGAATGTTTGGATAGGTTATTTCAAACTAAGGACGTTTGCTTGTCTTTTGTTTTTGTTCAGTTTGTTTGTTTGTTTGTTTGTTTGTTTGTTTGTTTGTTTGTTTGTTTGTTTGTTTGCTTGCTTGCTTGCTTGCTTGTTTGTTTGTTTGTTTGTTTGTTGTTTGTTTCACCCGCGAAAAACAATGTACTCAAAAAAAAGCATGAAAACTCACCCCAGATCATTTGTGCTTTCCTGTCGTAGATTCATTGCTCTGTTTTTGGTTTTTCGATCCCAAATGATTTCTATTATCAAGACAGTAAACGCCAATAGAATTCCTCCACCCAAGACGTAATACACACCAAGCATGTTTTTCAGGTGGACTTTTTTACTCTCCAATTTAGCTGTCAAGTATCACAAAACAATAAAAATGTTAGATAATTACTTGGGATACCGAGTTATAAAATGGAGCGATCTTAGCTCTTCTCCTGTGTCGGGAAATGCACAATAGAAACCACGTGCCGGTATTTTGATTGGGGAATCGAAACTACGTAGTAAGAGTGGCAAGGCACTAGACAGAGCATAATAGAATGGCGTGGCGGTGTTTTAATTGGTGAAATGAAATCACGTTGTGAAGGCCGCAAGGCGTTAGACAAGCAAGAGCAATCGGCCCGTAAGTCTGACTAAAAGATAAGACTAGTTTCAAAACACTTCGACTTCAATAAGTGAGTAATCAAACGCTTGTCATATTCTAGTGATTGACTTCGGAATAATCTGTTTATTTTTCAGTTCAAAAACAACAAGGAAAGTCGAGTTACTAGAAGATTAAACTAGTTTTAAAACACTTCGACTTTAAAGAACGAGTAATCAAACGCTTCTCATGTTTAAGTGATTCACTTCGGAATAAGCTGTTTACTTTTCAGTTACAAAACAACAAGAAAGTCCGACTATAAAAGAAACAAATTAGGCTAGTTTTAAAATCCTTTGAATTCGAAGAACGAGTAATTAAACGCTTCTCATGTTCTAGTGATTCACTTTGGTCTCACATAATTGCAAATGAAATTTCTGGTCGTTTAAGATACGTTTTATAGTTTTAGTATCCATTTTCTCCCCCTACGCGTATAGCGCATTTCACGCGCTTTTCTTTGGCAATTTCGTCAAAATTGTACAGCTCACGGCTCGAAAACGAATACACTGTCTATGTCTCTATTGATGGACGTAAAAACATTGTTAAAAATATCACTTACCATGTTTTTCCGAACGTTTCCGAAAGACATTCGAGGTGATAACAAACTGCCCTGTCCAACTCCATAAAATATTTCATCACTCTTCGTGTTTTTCTTTTCAATGCATTTCACATTGTCAAAAATATTTCTATAACACTTCTGCAGTAGATACATGCACCTTTCAGGTGCCTTTTATTAGATTTGAGCTTGCACAGGAAACCTTATCGGCCTTGTGTAAAACTTCTTTCTTTCAGTGTAATAACTTACCATTTGCGACAGGCTTGTCACATTTCGTTCGTTTAAACCAAAAATTTCGCCTTTCTGCGAGGAATCCATGTTTTTCCAGATGCAGCAAGCCCAAAGATATGTTTTTCGTATAAACGCTTCCTGACTGTAATGCCAAACCCATGGCATTGGTATTACTAAGACCTGGAGCTTTTGAAATAAACAAAGTGAATTTGATTGGTTTTGTGATAGATCAAGTGTAAGTGCCTATGGGTTATCGAGGTGACGCTTTTGGATACTACCCTGATCAAATGATGGCGGCGGTATTTGTTGTTTGTTTGTTTGTTTGTCTGTCTGTCTGTCTGTCTGTCTGTCTGTTTGTCTGTCTGTCTGTCTGTCTGTCTGTCTGTCTGTCTGTTTGTTTGTTTGTTTGTTTGTTTGTTTGTTTTTTTGTTTGTTTGTTTGCCCTCGAACGGACGCTCGAGTTCCAGCGAAATCTCGCGCATGCGCAACGTTTAGCCTGGGATTCAAGAAATATGCTTTAGATGTGCAAGACTTACAGGATAAATAGTGGTAATTACTGAATGGTTGATTTGTACAAAAGAAAACAACTTACCTGTCATAAGATCGCAGTTGTACGTGGTAACATAATCATTGACTGTAGAATCACCAATGTGAACATAGTTTCCCGTCTTGGCCCATTCTATGCCTTGCTTTTGAGACTTGGGGAATTTTTTCATGCGATACCAAAGTTGCTGAAATTGTTCGTACTTTGTGTGCTCAAAGAAAGTATACGCAGATGATGAATGAACGACTCCAATATTTTTATCTGTTTCCAATAAATCCTGTAGAAAGTGTATTAGAAAGCAAGTTTAGCAAGAAAATCTTCGAGGACGAGTCGGAATGATGAAATGTGAAATTTGTGGCACCGTATAAAACAAAACAAAAAATCATCAGTAATGGATTTCAGCTTATTCTTACAATGCAGTAGCCAGTTGAATGATCATTTTCTCTGATGAGAGAATAAAATAAATTCTAATTCACCAGCTGGTCAATATAAGGTTTTCTAATAGTGAAACAAGCCTTTTCAATAATCAAAGGTATAGATTGAAAGGACTGAAAGCTGTTTGACGATTTAGTATCTTGATTTAACGTTCATCTTTGGTATTATTAAAAAGCTCCCAAAATCCTGAAAGATTCTTTGAAATCAATCTTTACGCACATTCGCTGAAAGACATGCCTGATTATGTCTGAAAAACGAAGACGAAACATTCCTACTCACCTCTGAAATGTTTTCTCATGAACGACGTCGATCACATGAAAAAAAAGAGCCTGCACTCCATACGTTGTGAATACGTATGGTCAGCGGATTGTTCGTACTTTGTTTGTAAAAATTATAAACATCATATTTTGCAATAAACCCTAGATGTTTTTATTCGAAAAGCAGAGTTAAATGGAATGTTAACATTTACTTATTGTAAAATGAAAAAAATATTCCTTTTAAAAGTCGTAAATCGAAAAAAATCGACTAATGCTCGGATGTATTTCGTGTTTCCAGCCGTTTTCCCACCGTAATCACTTCGGATTTCAGAGTTTACGGACTTACACAGGTGATGACAGTATGGTTGCTTGGCTACTAAGCCAGCAACCACAAAAATCACTTACATTACTGCCATTTCTAGCCTTAGCGCTTTGTTATTATTGTTATTGTTATTGTTATTGTTATTGTTAGTGTTAGTGTTAGTGTTAGTGTTAGTGTTAGTGTTAGTGTTAGTGTTAGTGTTAGTGTTAGTGTTAGTGTTAGTGTTAGTGTTAGTGTTAGTGTTAGTGTTAGTGTTAGTGTTAGTGTTAGTGTTAGTGTTAGTGTTAGTGTTAGTGTTAGTGTTAGTGTTAGTGTTAGTGTTAGTGTTAGTGTTAGTGTTAGTGTTAGTGTTAGTGTTAGTGTTAGTGTTAGTGTTAGTGTTATTGTTAGTGTTAGTGTTAGTGTTAGTGTTATTGTTATTGTTATTGTTATTGTTATTGTTATTGTTATTGTTATTGTTATTGTTATTGTTATTGTTATTGTTATTGTTATTGTTATTGTTATTGTTATTGTTATTGTTATTGTTATTGTTATTGTTATTGTTATTGTAAGACCGCGTAATTAAAGCATATATTATAATTTATTGTGATTTACCTGGATGTTCTTTATTGTTCTTGCAGAACTTTTGACGGTAAAATACGCCGTGAGATTAGCAGTGTAGGTTGCCACGAAGACTAGGACACAGAACCAATAAACGCCTGTGAAAATTCGTCCTGGATAATTCAATTTTTCTAGTTAATAAAGTGATTTTTCCAACTAATGTATTAAGGTACTCGCAGTACATGTACAGATTCGCATACACAATCTTATCAATACCAAAATATTTTTCGAATTCACATTGGCGGTCTCGGGACAACAAAACATACTGTTTCCCTCGGTCCCAGTCAATAAGTGTTAAATATATGATACAATAATACAATTAGTCTAGTGGGTACCTGATAAAGCCTTTGGACGATCAGAAGTCCCTTGTTGAAGAATACAAGCCAATGAAAACCATAAACTATTCAGGAACGACAACTCCTTTGCTGTTCCTTTTCCCTTTTCATTTTTGCATCCATAGGGAGATAAATAGTTCAACCAATACGTTACTATTCCTACAAAGCACAATGTGCCAGCCAAGCAAAACCAGATATCACCAGAAAATGGTTCGATAAACGCAAGAATACTATAGTCTTCATCGGGTCGTTTAAAAAGCAGATTGACGGTGAAATGCTGGTATGCAACAGTAAAATCGACCACTTTTGAACGTTGTTCTGTAATTGTAAGGGATGTTCCAACCAAGTCAGCCTTCTGGTTTTGAAAAGACGTAGATAAATGAGTCAAAATGTATAAAGATATAGAAAAGCATTCAGATTATATAATTCTTCTAGATGTATATATATTTCTTCGTAATCTCACTGGAATTTCCATCGACATATAAGTTTAATCGTCTTCTTTTCTATTCGTAAGAAAGCCAATGTATTTCACTTATTTATTTATTTGTTTACATAGCTAACTACGCTTGAAATTTACGTTACGACGTAAATTAAGAGAAGATTTTTTTCAATATCGAGTAATAAATTAAGGCTAAAAGTGCCAAAAACGAGTCCCTCATGCTAGTTTTAATTCAAATTGTCGTTTTGGATTAACACAAAATTTTGTTTATTATTTATATATTATCATTTATCAGTAAGGAATTGCATGATCTTCTAAGATACAGTGCCAGTTTAAAACAGTCTTTTGAGTTGTGCAAAGTGGTTGTCATGTATTTTTACCCAAATTTATCAACTTCCAAGCTGAATGTAAAGAATTATATGGCAATTGAGCGAAAGAAGGCCTAGAACTCATTTTCGATTCAAATTTTCACCTTGGATTAACACTTTTATCCAACTTTTATTAATCAAAACCACTTATCAACGACCTAAACTTTCTAAAAATAATAACTTTAGCTTTGATTCATAAGATAGACGTCTCATCTACGTTTTTTCTACCCATTAAACAACAATCGCCTTATAAGTTGAACCATATTTAAGACGTATATATCGGTTAATGTTACAATATTTTACATAAGTGCTTTATACGAATTGCTTTTCTCTGTCCTCCAAATTGATCATAAAAACGGTTGTCAGCAAAATTGTGACGTCGCTGCAAGTGGTCTATTTTATATGTACTGGGATAAAAGGATATTGAATGTTAAATTTTACCTTGTCAATTAGTTGTCGAACTAACCCATTCCACTCTCCATTGACCAGTGCTCCGAAGCTAGGGTCGGGACTTTGTTCAATGACGTAATTGAATTTCAGATCACGTGATAGACGATCCAAAATATCAATACAGAATCCTTTGTAAACCGTTTTGCCGTTTTTCTTATATCGCATTATGTACGGTGGTGACTTTAAGACAAATAACACAAATAAAGAAATTCAAGTTTGAATGTATAAAAACAAAATAGTTTGAAAATATATGTTTATTTATATTACATGGCGGGCGTGTGCGAGTTGTAAAATGCAGTTTTTTGTTCATTGTCATTGTCTGTTACAAAATGAGTGCATGGAAAAAAGCTCTTATACAGGTAATACTCCATTTTCGAGTTAACAAATCGAACATAGTTTTTCATTGTCTGTCCTCTTATTGATCATAGATGACGTCACAAAAATGTTCAAAACTCAAGTGGAACCACAAGCGTAGCGAGTGGTTTCACTGCAAAGTTTTGAACATTTTTTGGCATCAACTATAATCAATAAGAGGACAGACAATGAAAAACTATGTTCGATTTGTTTTTTACCACAAAAACAGCATTTCAATTTAAAACGTGACAGCATTTCGTGACATGACCAAAACGTGACTGAAATCACAGCTGTGTGGAGAGTCGATTCTGTCAGTCAATGCTGCCAGTCAGAACTTTGCGAAGTTTTACAATTATTTTGATATCCTTCTTTATGAATACTGTCAACGGCTTTCTGGAAAGCAAGTATTTTCATGTAGTACATATCATGAGTCAGGACTACAACTACTTCGTAGCTGTTTTGATGGAATCGAAAATTGAGCGGGCCAAGAGTTTTGTTTAACTTCACTTTTAAAACTGTAAGTTATACTTTTCCTCGCGATTTTTTGTGACATTTTTGGTTATTCATGCACAGGACACTCCTTCCAAGACCTGATAACAATGTTTTATTTGTGAAAGATCTAGAAGACAAAATTAAAGCTCTTTCCTCGTGGTTTATCAGAGCAAAAACAGCCGTGTGAAAAGCGGTGACTGTGCGATTTCACGTCCGATGGTAAGTGTACATTTATGAGTCTAAATAATGTTTTGTTTTGAATTTTTTTTCAATGCAAAATATAATTTTTCTTTACAAAAGTTTTGTCAACCGTTATTATCGTTTCTATGCTGCATGAAATCTGATATTTCAAGCCGTAAAGATGAGAAAACACCTACAATTTTTTCGGCGGCTTTGTCATGAATGACAAATCAGTTAAAACTTTTACTCTATAATTGTTGGTGACTAGTTTGACATTTTGAATATATTTAACGTATTAATATCATCGTTTTCCTAATGGTTGCCAAAAAAATAAATGTTTTGTGAGTTGTTTTAATACACCAACATCAACATCTCTCCGAGTGAAAGTCGCGCGAGATTTTGAAAATTTTCACCCGTGTAAATGTTATGAACCTGACGGTACCGGTTTTGTTAATAGCTATCGATTTCCGAGGCAAAAACAATTAGACTTACAATATTTGTAGTCATTCTACTGCCTCAAAAATGTAAAATATAGTATTCTCTTTTCAAAAAAACTTCAAAAAGTTTGACTTTGCTTTGCGTGACAGATGACGCAATATCTATGTGTCTGTCCTCTTATTGATCATAGCTGACAGACAATCAGAAAGCGAGAAAATTACAAGTTGTGGTAAAATTCCTCTTTGCTCAGGCTAAGCCTCGATTACGAGAAATTTATTCCATAGAATTTTAGCAGCAGTCCGATGGAATGCAATGAACAAACAAAGAGAACACTTTAGAATTCCACGGGTTTTTTGCTAAATTCATGAATATTTTACTTGGGTTCGAGGCTTAGCCTGAGCAAAACGGAATTCGAAACTGGTCTATTAAAGACTGGTTGGTCATTTTCTAAATTTGTGTGAAAGGGGTATGTTTTTTCTAAAAAATGGTGTATAAAAGTTCACATTAAGTATCACCTTTGGGCAGAAGCTCGTGTAATACTTTGTTCATTAACTCCTCCCCTCCCCTCCCCTCACCCCCGCCCCCACTCCCTCACCTCCAAATCCAACCCCAGAGGTCCCCAACCCACGCTTGACTCCATCACCTGAGTTATCTTATCATTTCACACAAGTGTGTTTTTTTCCTTTCTTACGTCAACTGTCGCTATACGAAGGGTTCGTCCCTCCAAACGCGGTTGCTTACACAGGTCCGTCTGATAATTGATAGACATTGGCTGAGAAAGAACAATACCACCAGATGATGTCCATGTACCAACCTAAGAAAGTACAATATGATATTACCAAATCTTAAATTTCCTTGTTAGTTGGTTACCACATGATTGAACTTCTTTCTTCAACCGATGACCCATCATCGGTTGCGTGCTATATTTAACCCCTGATGATATGCAATAGGACAGAAAGCTTGGTTAATACAGGGTGTCTCAAGCATTCGTGCCCCTAGCTAGAATAGCTTTTTTTAGTATCAAAAGGCGTTGAAGCGTTGTGTCGATCCACAATTTCTGTGAAACGTTTCGGCAGATCCCAAAATAGGACAATGAAAAATAAGGGGCACGGACTTCCTTCAAAGTAGGGGCACGATTTTTTGAGACACCCTACATACTTTTGTGGTTTAAAAAAACAGTTATGATATTATGAGATATGTTAATTGAAGAATACAGTAAACCTTTGTGGGTGTTAATCACAAAAACTATGTATTTGTACGCACGCCGGGTTAAAATTAACCACAGGTAGTACAGGTAGTAATATCATGAAACTGTATTTTACCAAAAAATACAAAAGAGGTAAAAATACCATTTGCAGATGTTATTACAAAGACAGCACCTTCTCGATTATTTAAAGACCCTGAGTGCTGGTCCGGCAAACCTCCCCGCTGAATACCGAGCCAACCGGGCGCTATCGTGTCAGGGAAACCTACCTGAACAGATTTATTGTTGTGCAAATTCAAAATTTCCAACTCTTGTACTTCACGTACAAAATTCGAGTTTATTTTCATCACACCAGTAATACCTTGGATTGTTGTCTGTGAAGGTAACATGCAGGTAAATAGATGAGCGCATGAAAGAAAAAAAGGTCCTTTACTCCTTACGATCCTTTCCTTCTTCCATTTTTCCTTTATGTGTTCATTCATTCACTAGGTAGGTTAGTTGGTTGGTCGGTAAGTAGGTAGGTGGGTAAGTAGGAAGGAAGGAAGGAAGGAAGGAAGGAAGGAAGGATGGGTGGGTGGATGGATGGATGGATGGATGGATGGATGGATGGATGGATGGATGGATGGATGGATGGATGGATGGATGGATGGATGGATGGATGGATGGATGATGGATGGATGGAAATAAATGAATCAGTGAGTTCACATTAAGCCTTGATTTTTCCAAACCTTCAATATACATTCTTTCAATATGTCACTGTTCCTGAATACTGAGATACTAGATTGGTTCCAAGTACTATTTACGGCGTCATGAGTTGCCTTGGCAATGAGCAGCAAAACATCATGGCCCAGAAGAGCATCCTCCTGTTCATAAATCACCAAAGAAAGAATCATTAGTATGCACTTGAGACACTTGTACTGAAAAACGTGTTCAGTGATCGTGGAACCGCTTCGAGATAGAACATTGAAGCCGTCTATCTCTGCGTTCACGATCGCTACGATTGCTACGAACGCTAGCTAGTGTGGGTTCCGTACGTTCGCCGTTATATCGAGTTGGTCGTTACATTGGGTGGCAGAGTTCACCTGTAGAAAAAGAACATCTCATCGGTTGAAATCAGTTGACTTTTTCCATTCAAAAATTGAAATGTTTTCATGATAAACAGTACATTAGTGGCTTTCCCAAAAACCTTTGCGTTCAACGCACAATTCAGTTCTGCACTTGTTTCTAAATGAGACCAATATTATATACGTATCAAAAAAGGTGGAACAAACCTAAGTCTTTGACTTTTTTAGGGGGGGGGTTCGTACCTCAACAGGCTTTCCAGCTGATATGGCACTTTTAAAGTTGTGTATTTCACTCGAATTCATCATCGGCACTCGAAAACCTACGACAATGTTTCCCCCTGAAGATGCAAGATTTCTAGGAAACTAAAAGATAAAAGAACAGTGGTTACAATATGAAACTCACCTAGTGAATTAGGGAATGCTGGAGCCTTGGAAACAAGAGTAATTTTAGAAAGTCTGTGAAAACATCATGATCACGGTACGACACGGTCACGTCTCAGCACGGCCGCGGTACGGCATGACAGGATTCGTAGACTCATCGCGCAGAAAGCTTACTCTTCAAGGCCTGATTTCAAGGAAACTTAAGGACATAGACAAACTGTACTATCGGGCCCGAAATATTAAACTTTAAAATAGGTATTGGCGATTTAAAATTCTTTAGTTGGGAGGTATTTTTTCAAGTGATTATTTCAGTGGATAACACGTGAGCTGGGTTGTACTGTTCGTAATTAGTATATTTAGTGCAACAGGATGGAAACTTGTTGAGCATGCGCAAGAGCGCAAATAGCTTTTGTGCTGATGCAAAGAATCAAGTCTCTCCCTGCATTTTCTTGAAAAAGGCCAGGAAATTATCCTAATTTTTCGATCAGTAAAGGCAAAATATCGTAAACAAATTGCCTGTAAAGGCACAAAACCCTTGATTATTCAAATTTAAAATTGGAACAGTTTATTTACGAATTATTCATCTGAGGCCCCGTCCACACGTATACGTTTACGTTTGTAAACGCATACTTTTTTATGCGTTTAGGCCTTCCGTCCACACGAAGACGATGAAAACGCTCACCGTAAACGCATAAATTCGAAAACGCTCTCCAAAGTGGATAAATTTGAAAACGCCGTTTATGCGTCTTCGTGTGGACGGCCGTAAACGTATATTTTCGTAAACGCTGTGAAAACGCTGACGTCACAATATAATTCAATACCTGCTTAGTCAAGCGTTTAACATTGTTTTCGAGTTGAAGCGTTTACGTGTGGACGAGTCTAACCGCATAGAAATGTATACGTTTACTAGCATCAAGTTGATCGTGTAATGCCGCTATAAACGGCCATCGTTTTCGTGTGGATGCAAATACTTTTATGCGTTTACAAACGTAAACGTATACGTGTGGACGTGGCCTGAGACAAAAAAGTTTTTTTTTCGTTTTTTCACTTTACGGTTCAACGGCAACACGCCTGCTCATGCAAAATTCCACCCTGTTGTCTAGAGTATCATTTTTATATTCTTTTCCGAAATCTACTCGATGTTATAATAGCAAAAGCCATTCTGCGCGATGCATGTGACAACAGTACTCAAATTTGAGAGAAAATTCCTGCTATGTACATCTTACTTTATCTGGGATCAGCCATGTCAGTGGATACTTGAGAGAACACGTGTTCTAAAAAAATTAAATTGATAAACCTTTTTAACAAGAAATGAGAATGTAATTAAGGATGTATATTATTTGCCAAACTAGTGAAGAGGGAGTGAAACACGATTTTTTCATTCATTTAATTTTCATGAGCCTACCGAGAATCGAACCCCGCACTACAATCTAATCTACCTCTCTAATCCTTTCACTGAATCACTGAGCCAAAATGAATGGATTTCAAACTCCGCCAAGCCCGAATTGGAGGACATTACCACCGTGTACATAATTACGCGTCCAGCCAGACTAAAGTCTCGATTGGGGTTTGGTCAATAGGCTACAATGAAGCCAGCAGACATTGTATAGAAACCTCCGCCTCTGGATTTTTGGTATTGACCAAATTACCAATAGAGACTTAAGTCTGGCGGGACGCGCGTAGTTTTGCACACGATGGTAAGCCGAGCCTATCTCCAAGTAAAAAGACCCTTAATAAACTACTTACAATCTGTAACAAGCCTCTGATAAATTTCTCATCAACAAGTGGTATGATAGCTTGTGGATTCATCTTGACTATCGTGCGCCATGTTCTTTGAAGCAACAGGTCATCCGTCTCGTTGTCATGGGTCTTCTGCATCAACAACAGATGAATCTTGAACAGGTTACTGGTCAACTTGGGTCGAATTCTAGCGACCTCAGCTGCTTCATTCACTGAAAATTAAATCAGTCACATTTACAGTTATAGCCGTATTTGTGTAAGAAGATGATACGAACAGTAAATTAAACGGTCATCGTATTTGTATATGTGGACAGAATTATTCGGACGTATTTGCAACGTAATCTCATAAGCGTGGACCGGTCCTTAAAAAATATAGCAAGTATTACATAATAATATGTCTTTAAGTTTTTAAGTATCCAATGTCTTCTAGCGCTTGCGCACTAATTGGTGTACACTGTACTCTCTCACGCACTAACACTACATTCTTGTATTCTAAGCACCAACCTTTGCGTCACTAAATCAAGTTACTGAAGAAGGAAATCAGAAGGAACCGAAAAAAACACTGATCAAAGAGAGAACGAACTGACAAGCGAGTCACATGTGATGTCTTGTTCTGGAATCGAACCCGGGACAAGTGACCGACGTGGAAGTGACCGTGGAAGTGACCGACGGGCGCACTCAACACTCGGGCAGCCTTGCATACCAGACAAAAGATGGAAATTAAACAAACTAATTACATCAACTTACTTTCGTATAGAATGACGACTATGTCCCATTTGGAGTTCTTTGTTATAATCTTCTCCATGATGCTTGCGTAGCTTTCAACATTTGGTAAAACTGACAAGACATTTTCGCATTCTCTGATGTTATGGAGATCGTGCGGTCTTCTTCTCAGAGTGACCAGTGGCCATCCCGTTAAGGTGCTCGTTATGCATGATCTAGAACTAATTTTCTCAGCCTCAATGAAAACCACAACTTTATCTTTTATGGAGTCAGCTAGAAGAACAAAAATGTATAAATTACCTTTTTATTTCTGAAGTTCTGTTATATACAGGCACGTAATCCCAAACTGTGGCGCTTTTTATTAAAGTAGCAGCTCTTAAAAGTGAGAAAAGAAGGCCCTGGAAACGATGATGGCGTAATTCCATTGTTTGTTTGTTTGTTTGTTTTTTGTTTGTTTGTGCAGATTGTAAGAAAATGGCATTCAATCGCCATTCAATTATACCGCGAGTTGGGTCTACAGTGTGCTTTTTTCAGGCATTTTAATTATTTTAGATACTAACGACCTTTAGGCCGGGATCAAAGGGAACACTTCGATGTAAGTTTTGACTTGTGAGTACTCTTGAGGAATGAGTGAACAAACACAAGTTTTTTTTACAAAATTGTTATCAAAAATCAGCCAAACGAAAGGATTGGAGAAAATCCATTTGTTTGTACTGGCATAGAATACTTGTTAATGTAATGCTTTTGATTCACATACCATATTCAAAGAGATCACTTGTTCCTACTGCAACAGAAATATTACGAATGTGTATATTGAGAGACGAGTTGGCTGGAGTTGTCTTGTTCACTGTGTAACGTAATGATGCAATTAATTGATCGCTTACTTTACCAAGCAGCTCTACAAATAAATAAACAAACAAACAAACATAAACATAAACAAATTAATGAATTAATCATTGTTTATGTAAAAGTCCAATGTACTTTGCTAATTGGAGAACACACTACATCTCTAATATTCTGTGCTCAACGCTAGTTCGTTTTTACTGAGGAAGGAAATTTGGAAGACCTGGAGAGAAAACCTCCAAGCAAAGGAAAGAACTATATTTAATAGAGAAAAATCGTATATCCTTCTATGAGAGAACGGATGTTTTATATTTTCCCCTGGCTAAGCCACTCAAAACTATTAAAGCTACATGCTTGTCAAGATCATAATGAATCACTTGGTATGACAGTTCGCGGGTTGTGTTGCCCTAGGAGGGGGGTCACTTAAATTGCTGTTACCCCAGTACCCGATATCGACCTCACATGCATGCGTGAATGCTCCAACTTAAAGATCCAAGGTTACAACAATTGCATAATGCCTCTAAGTAACGCTCATAAAAAAGCATAAAAATCCTATTTGGGTTCAAATATTCCATTATTTTTTTCTCAGTTGACACGTTCTAAATGTAAATTATTGAGCTCAACCTTTTTCTTATCATTTCAAAATCCTGCAACAGAATTTATCGGAAAACTAAAGACGTCTAAAATTTTTGAAATGAAAACGCCTCTTTATTTTGAAATAAGATAACCTGCATGTGTAGACAGGAAAAGTTAAACTACAAGGTGTAACTTAATAGTCCATTTTCTAATTACTAGAGACCGCTGAGTTTCCTGACAAAAGGCGCATTTATACAGCGTTAACCTAGAGTCAACGTAAATTATTCAACACTGATACCAGTGAGAGAAATACCGAAATTGTTGATAAAGAATAACACAACAATCAAGTTTATTCCCATGGGTTTTCTTGAAAAGGAGGCTAAGGCTGCATAAATTCGCCTTTTGTCGGGAAGCTCAGCGGTCTCTAGTAATTGGAAACTGGACTATTGTGTAGAAATGGCTTTTTTAGCTAAAATACGCTTAATTTGCTAATTGTCCGTATTAACCCCTAGAGGTTATTTAATGTGGCTATTTTTCAAATGAAAACGATCTTAAAATTGTTCCGACTCCAAATAAGACGTTGTCAAGGAAACTGTTGCTGTTTCAAAACACTGAAGGTTCGCTGTTTCCAGTAACGCCTGTTGAATTCTTGGCCGTTCGATAGATGATCAAACAGCATGGCCTGATGCTACTGCAGGAGTCCCTTAGCTTGCAACATTGAGCAAGAAAAGTAGGTAGAGATGATCTTCTGGGAGAATTCAGGGGTAGAAGGCAAAGTCAAAAATGGCCGATCTATTGAGGGGATGAAGCTTCCCTAGTCGTTCTGTAGTGGATTTCAGAACGTAACCTACAAAGGTAATTTGGACGATCAGTTTTGGTGATATATTTTCTCTGTAGGTCATTGTTATTTTGATAGGTAGCAACAAGTAATAACAATGATTTTCATTGGCTGGTACAAACCAATGGTAATCTCTGTTCTATATGATATACCACAATGCCAAGCGGTCTTCATTATTATCAAAATTCATTATATTTGGAACCTATGAAAAAATTGATTTTTATAAGAAATTTTGTTCGACTTGAGAAGATTTTTTGTTGGGAGTCACAGTACAAAAGTCAAGAAATGGAGGTATTTCTTAGTCTTTATATCAAAAGTGTTATGCCATTACGTAGCATATGCCATTGGCTATTATTTGTGCAAATGTAGTTTCTGTAGAAGTATTATCTTGCAATCTGTACGTTTTATCACTTCCGATGATGCTATTTTTGTCTCAAAAACTCGCAAATAGGCATCCATTCAACGCTGATTGTCTCAAAAAAACGAGCTTTGAACAACATTTTTGCTTTTAATTTTTTGAAATCAGCATTAAATTTCACTTCAGAAAATTGTGGTTTGACTGATTTGTCTTCATTTTTTTTTTTTTTCTATAGTAGCCAGTCACCTTAAGGCGATTTAAGCAACAAATCCTGGTTTGGTACTGTGTGTTAGTTCGAGTTAAGGCGATTAAGTCGAGTTTAGATCCCAGAGTAGGCCTATATTTATTTATCAACTTCTTTTGACATTCTTCGTCCTGCAGGGGTTAAGAGCCGGGGGAGATGATGGTAAACAACTTTATCTCGAGTGGGCAAAAATCCATGAATTTGTTAATTACTTTTATACTTGTTGTTGTTTCTAGGCTTTTTCCAAAATGCCTAGAATAGGCTTTTCTATTAAATAAAATAAGAAAATATAATAACATCATAAAGATCATTATGTGTGTAGTTGTACTACACGAACTTTATATATACGATACGATACGCTAAGCATTTGGGAAATGAATCGTGTGGAGTTCGTTTTCATAAAGACAAATTTGAATGCTCTCAAACGAGACGATTTATTTTCTTGCATTTCATCCAAAAAATTCTAAATCTTTTATTAATAACTGTATTTTATATGATGTTTATGAATGTTTCCGTCTCTGGGAAAACATACATATAATAAATATGTATACACATGAAAATTAAAACTAAGATAATAAAGTATAAGATAAGTATCAGATATATAAAATAAGTATAAGTATAAGTATAAGATAATAAAGTGATAACATAAAACATAAATAAGAGTACTGAAAAAAATACATATCGAAACATAAGCATATATACAGGCTGTCTCAAAATTTCGTGCCCATTGGCAGCCTTAAGTTTCCCGGTCATTTGATTATTTTCAAAATATAATGAAAAGAAACTTAAAAATCTATGGCTAGACCTGGAAAAACAGCGAATGTTTTACCAAGCAACCATGAAAAATTGTAATATAGTAAAAAAAAAATTAATACACTTCTTACCAATGTGAAGATCAAGTTTAGGATTTTGCTGAGTTGTTTCGCTGTAAAATATAATGAAAAACAGGAACAACGTTCTGGACCTGTTCCCAGCAGACATATTACCGTTAGGTGGACAGTTGGCTCATCTGAAATTAAAGCAACCAAAGGCTTTTGATAGCACTTCTGTTGACTTAGGGGTCTAGGCATTAAATTAAGAGCCCTTACAAATAAATATATGTATATAAATAATTTAACCACTATAAAATGAGGAAAAACTACTTTTTGTAATGAAAAATATCAAAAATGCACAAATAAATACTGTAGTGTATTGTATAGCATTTCACATAATGTTTTGTCACTCAAACTTCAGGCTTTTGGATTAAGTGATAATCTTAATAATAATAATAATAATAATAAACTTTATTTAAAGATGGAGCCAATTTAGCCTGGCTAATCTTCCATTATTTATTATCTTCATGAGTGGCTGATGCATTATTTAAAAGACAGGTATCAATGCACTGTAGTAAATGGCTGCACCTCTGACTTGGATCTAGTTCAATATGGAGTTCCCCAAGGACCACTCCTCGGTCCAAGGTTATATATAATTTACGTCAGTGATCTCCCTGATGCAGCTATAGATCGATTTCACTGACGTCATCGAGAAAAATAAAGTCGGTTTCAGAGCATCAAATAAAATAAAAATACTTGTACCTCAAAGAACAACCAAATCTTTGCAACTCTAGAAAATATTGAGTCAAAAGAGCTTTTCACCACGAAGATACGAATGTTTGAATGTGGGCTTGTTGTTGGTAAGAATGTATGGGGCCGCCATATTGGTGTACACCAATATGTACACCAATATGGCGACCATAAATACCAAGCATCGAAATGATATTAAAAATACATTTCAATACACTTCAAATATACGATCAAACTTTTTATTCTAAACATGTTTCGGCATTTCACATGCCATCTTCAGTAGACTAAAGATATGATTACAAAATTTCATAGACCTAGTTATATATATAGTACGTAACCTGATATACTATGAATGACAACTAAATGATAACATAATAAAGGAAGCTTTTTATATTAATAAACTTAAACCAGAATTAAACAAACAACTACAACATTTCAAATCAGCCTTCAGTGGTTAATTGTTTTGTCTGGTGCCTTTATTATGTTATCATTTAGTTGTCATTCATAGTATATCAGGTTACGTACTATATATATAACTAGGTCTATGAAATTTTGTAATCATATCTTTAGTCTACTGAAGATGGCATGTGAAATGCCGAAACATGTTTAGAATAAAAAGTTTGATCGTATATTTGAAGTGTATTGCAAGTTTGGTGCTACTACGCTCATTTAAAAATACATTTATTTGTTCATTTTATTGATTATATATATAGAAAATGACAATTAAGTTCATTGCCAAAGCAAATGAGGTGAAATTTGTCGCAAATTGATGTGTTCTTACGTCGTTTGAAAATGCGTGACTGCATGGCGTGACACAATTTTGGTGCCGATAATTTGCCAAGCGATGAACAGAATCAGACCAAATTTCCAGAGACGACTTCTTTTCATGATACAGGCAATCAGCTTTCTCCGAATTTTAGTTTAGATTTTAGTAATCTCGTGACGTCACGTGAAATCGATCTATTACACTTGCTAATGCGTTTATGTATGCAAATGATACTACAGTATACTGCGTGGGGAAGAACTTTGACTGACCAAGTCTGTCTACAATTAAATATAATCTTCGAACAGCTACAACTCTGGAGCATAAACAACAGACTTAGTATTCACCCAATCAAGTCTGAAGTTATGATTCTTGGCAAATCACGCTTCACTGGCCCGCTCCACCAATTTATTTTGGAAATAAATATGTCAATGTTGTGAGCCATACTACTTGTTTGGGCTTAGTGATTGATAATAGACTGACAAAAAAGAAATCTTTCACACAGAAAGATTCTGACTCTGGGTAGGTCGCTTACGAGAGAGGAAAAACAATCAAAAATTCCAAAAATTGAACCACAAAGGTGGTCGCGGTCGCTTACGAGAGCGGTCGCTTACGAGAGAGATTTGTTATAAAGTTTATACAGGAAACAAAACGGGAAATTTAAAGGGTGGTCGCTTACGCAGACGGTCGCTTACGAGAGGGGTCATTCAAAGAGAATAAACTGAGTTTTGTTCGTTTGCTATTTAACTTATCTAACATGCAGTCTATGCTATTTAACTTATCTAACATGCAGTCCCATAATTCATTGCTGCCAATTCAAGATAGCGGACTAGCAATATTAATTGACTATGGAAAAAGATTCATATTTTCTTAAGGCAATGAACTTCATTATAAATAAACAAATTAAAGATGTCGTTTTATAATCACTTTTATTGTGGTAGTTTTATACATATTGCAGAAAGCTTTTAAACTATGAATGTTAACAAATCTAATAATAATGTACATGAAAAAAATTCTCGAAGCTGATTGGCAGAGAGCAGTGCAATTGAAATGTAATACCAGTGCAAAAATCTGTAACACCAGTACAAATTACATTTGAATTTACAGGTCAAAAATGTGCTTTTTTTTCTTGTTCTGCTATTTTCAAATCGAATTTATAAACTCATTTGTTTAGATCTGCATTTAATTTGTAATTTTAGTTTTAAAATTTTATCATTTTTGTGTTAAAGCGCTTAGAACTTTTGTATAAGCGCTATACCAGCAATATATTATTATTATTATTATCTGTATTCTCTTCCTTTTCATAGTTTTACAAAATATAGGTCCGTGTTCATCCCTTGAACATAAGGAGTCCATACTCGGGGGTGGAAGCGGAATCAGGAATCAGGAATCACGGCTTTGAAATTTGTAGGAATCATGAATCATTGCGTTTTAAGTTAAGGAATCATGAATCAGTGTATTTTGTAAAATGAATCATGAATCACGACAAAAATTTGATAAGGAATCATGAATCATGGGCTGAAATTTGATGGGAATCATGAATCATTGAACTTAAATGATTCCGCTTCCACCCCCGATCCATACATAGTTGTGATTGGTATTACTTGATGGATAGTGTTCTCCTTAGTATATGTGCTGTACCAAGAAGTACAATCTTCTGTAGCTCTACTATTTTTATATTTCCAGGAATTTGGTTTATATATTTATCTATTCCTTTTTTAATTAGTCCTAAAGCACCAATTATCACAGGTATTGTATTTGTTTTCAAGCCCCACATTCTTTCGATTTCGATTTCAAGATCTTTATATTTTGAGAGTTTTTCGGTGGTTTTTATTGAAATGTTTTTCTCTGTGGGGACAGACATGTTTATTAGCAAACATGTTTTATTTTCTTTGTCTTTCACAACAATGTCTGGACGATTGGCTGTTATTTCTCTGTCAGTATGTATCCCCATATCCCATAGTATTGTAACTTGATCGTTCTCAGTCACAGTTGTTGGTTCGTGTTCATAATATCGCTCATTATTATTATTATTATTATTATTATTATTATTATTATTATTATTATTATTATTATTATTATTATTATTATTATTATTATTATTATTATTATTATTATTATTATATTATTACTGTAAATACCAACAATCATTACATATACAGAGCTTTTCACTCATTAAAGAACATGTACGTCTGAAAAAGTGGCAAAACTTTGATGATCTGCTTGTCAGTTAAGGACGGGGGCCACTAATTAAGACCTCATTTTAATTCAATGTCTCTACATTTTTCTTGTAGACTTTTTAAAGGATATTTGATTTATGGGAAATATTTAATGGTAAACATGGCCAATAACCGCTGACCAGCGATTTCTCAAATTCTTAATATCAATATAATTTTCCAATGTTAATCGATAAAGAAGTGCAACGAAAGTAAGAAAAGCTTCTAAAGATCGAATCCTTCAAAATGAAAGCAGATTCCAGTCTTCTCTTGATTCAAACATATATATTAAGTGTTTGTTCGTAGCTCTTCTCCAGGGACTAGGAAATATTGTCCAAAAAAATGTCTTCACGATGTTGTTCAGATGACTCAACTGTTGTTCTGGCAAAGAAAATAAAGATTTAGAAAATATAACTGTGTAGCTGTTTCAAATTATTGTTCGCATATCTAGAATCCCTACATGTATTAAAATAAAATGAAAGGCTTTCTTGACTTCTGGCGGTAGTTAAATTTTTCTCCTTCACAGAAGGGGTAGTTTAAATTATGATTAAATAGACCATTTCACGGATACCGTAGCTCAACCTCAGCCTCGTCACAGTGTAATTATTCTTTAGAATATTATGTACATTCCACGGTAATGTAAGGAATTTACACATCAACAGACAATGAAAGCACATCAAAATTCCACGGGCTGTACTATATTTCAAAAGAATATATTGCACTGTGACGAGGCTGAGGTTCAGCTACGGTATCCGTGAAATGGTCTATTGTGATGTGAAGGTATGGATAGGTAAGTTAAATGGGTTTTAATAACATTGTTTGTTAGTTAGTTAGTTAGGTAGGTAGTTAGTAGTTAGGTAGTGTAGTTAGTTAGTTAGTTAGTAGTAGTTAGTTAGGGAGTTTAGGTTAGTTAGTTTAGTTAGTTAGTTAGTTAGTTAGTTAGGTTAGTTAGTTAGTTAGTTAGTTAGTTAGTTAGTTAGTTAGTTAGTTAGTTAGTTAGTTAGTTAGTAGTTAGTTAGTTAGTTAGTTAGTTAGTTAGTTAGTTAGTTAGTAGTTAGTTAGTTAGTTAGTTAGTTAGTTAGTTAGTTAGTTAGTTAGTTAGTAGTTAGTAGTTAGTTAGTTAGTTAGTTAGTTAGTTAGTTAGTTAGTTAGTTAGTTAGTTAGTTAGTTAGTTAGTTAGTTAGTTAGTTAGTTAGTTAGTTAGTTAGTTAGTTAGTTAGTTAGTTAGTTAGTTAGTTAGTTAGTTAGTTAGTTAGTTTGTCTGTCTGTCTGTCTGTTAGTCAGTCAGTCAGTCAGTCAGTTAGTTAGTTAGTTAGTTAGTTAGTTAGTTAGTTAGTTAGTTAGTTAGTTAGTTAGTTCGTTCGTTCGTTCGTTCGTTCGTTCGTTCGTTCGTTAGTCTGTCTGTCTGTCTGTCTGTCTGTTTGTTTGTTTGTTGTTTGTTTCACCCGCGAAAAACAATGTACTCAAAGAAAAGCATGATAACTCACCCCAGATCATTTGTGCTTTCCTGTCGTGCATTCACTGCTCTGTTTTTGGTTTTTCGATACCAAATGATTTCTATTATCAAGACAGTAAACGCCAATAGAATTCCTCCACCCAAGACGTAATACACACCAAGCATGTTTTTCAGGTGGACTTTTTTACTCTCCAAATTAACTGTCAAGTATTACAAAACAATAAAAATGTTAGATAATTACTCGGGATACCTAGTTATATAATGGAGCGATCTTAATTTTTTTAAATTTCCGACGAGCATATATACCCGATTCTTTTACAATGGAGTCCCCCCTTCCTGGGTAATATCAATAAAACGTTTGACAAATTTTGGCACTGAGGACTCTTATCTACCTCTAGAGGACGAAGGTCTGTTTGTTTATTGTGACCATTTTTCAGTATTCGAAATACTGAAGACGTTTTCAAAGAAACTATTGCAGTTTTCAAAAATAGTTGCAACTATTGCAGATGTTCTGGAAGAACTCAGAGGTGTAAAGCGAATTTACGATGTCCGATTACGAATAATCGATGTCCAACAAAGACCATCGGAAGGTCGTTGACAAGCCGAAATGTGTTCCGATTGTTCGTCGCCTTGATAACGCCTTGATCAAGACGACACATGATTCCTCGCTCTTAGTCAAATTACAAGTTAGCGACTTTCTTTCTAGTTCGTGATTTCTTTGAAGTTAAGTACATACAAACGCATATGCCGTTCGCGGTGGACTCACACTTAAAGAGCTACGGTCACTGTTTCTTATTTAACGGTGTCCGGGAACTGGAAAGCACTGGAAACACACCGAAGAGCCCCACTCAAGCCGCTTGCCCGCCCTTTTTTATAGTCATATGGACGTCTTGTTATCACAAAGAACTCTAAATTCACTCTAAGTTCATAATCTGAACAAACGTTTATGTTTTGACGTTTGTGGCCAACCGTCGAGGACCGGACTATATTAATTTTTAGATTCGAGCTTTGCACAGGAAACCTTATCGGTCTTGCGTAAAACTTGTTTCTTTCAGTGTAATAACTTACCATTTGCGACAGGCTTGTCACATTTCATTTGTTTAAACCAAAACTTGTGCCTTTCTGCAAAGAATCCACATTTATCCAGATGCAGCAAGCCCAAAGATATGTTTTCCGTATAAACGCTTCCTGACTGTAATGCGAAACCCATAGCATTGATATTACTAAGACCTGGAGCTTTTGAAATAAACAAAGTGAATTTGATTGGTTTTGTTATAGATCAAGTGTAAGTGCCTATGGTTATCGTGGTGACGCTTTTGGATACTGGCGGTATTTGTTTGTTGTTGTCTGTCTGTCTGTCTGTCTGTCTGTCTGTCTGTCTGTCTGTCTGTCTGTCTGTCTGTCTGTCTGTCTGTCTGTCTGTCTGTCTGTCTGTCTGTCTGTCTGTCTGTCTGTCTGTCTGTCTGTCTGTCTGTCTGTCTGTCTGTCTGTCTGTCTGTCTGTCTGTCTGTCTGTCTGTCTGTCTGTCTGTCTGTCTGTCTGTCTGTCTGTCTGTCTGTCTGTCTGTCTGTCTGTCTGTCTGTCTGTCTGTCTGTCTGTCTGTCTGTCTGTCTGTCTGTCTGTCTGTCTGTCTGTCTGTCTGTCTGTCTGTTGGTTGGTTGGTTGGTTGGTTGTTTGGTTTGTTGGTTTGTTTGTTTGCCCTCGCACGGACGCTCGAAATCCAGCGAAATCTCGAGCATGCGCAACGTTTAGCCTGGGATTCAAGAAATATCCTTTAGATGTGCAGGACTAACAGGATAAATTGTGGTAATTACTGAACGGTTGATTTGTAAAAAAAAACCTTACCTGTCATAAGATCGCAGTTGTACGCGACAACGTATTCATTGATTGAAGAATCATCAATGTGAACATAGTTTCCCTTCTTGACCCATTCAATGGCTTCGTCTTGAGTCTTGGGGAATTTTTTCATGCGATACCAAAGTTGTTGAAATTGTTCGTAGTTTGTGTGCTCAAAGAAAGTATACAGAGATGATGAAAAAATGACTCCAATATTTTTATCTGTTTCCATTAAATCCTGTAGAAAGTGTAGTAGAAAGCAAGTTTAGCAAGAAAATTTTCGAGGACGAATCGGAATGGTGAAATGTGACATTTGTGGCACCGTATAAAACAAAAGCCCTCTAAGAGGTCACGTAGTTGCTGGCACAAGGCTCTCAATGCAAATATTAGTAAATTACAACTGAAAAATCATCAGTAATGAATTTGAGCTTATTCTTACAATGCAGTAATCAATTGAATGATCTGCTGAGAGAATAAAATAAATTATGATTTCATTCTCTTCACCAGCCGGTCAATAATTTTCTAATAGTGAAACAAGCCTTTTCAATAATCAAAGGTATAATACTATTGCATGATAGTCGAGGATTGAAAGCTGCTTGACGATGGTTGTCAAACGAATATCTTGCGGATTTAACGTTCATCTTTGGTATCAAAACTTTTGAAAAAGCACCCAAAATCCTGAACGATTCTTTGAAATCAATCTTTGCGCACATTCGCTGAAAGACATGCCTGGTTATATCGGAAAAACGAAGACGAAACATTGCTACTCGCCTTTGAAATGTTTTCTCATGAACGACGTCGATTACATGGAAAAAAGAGCCTGCACTCCATACGTTGTGAATACGTATGGTCAGCGGATTGTTCGTACTTTGTTTGTAAAAATTATAAACATCATATTTTGCAATAAACCCTAGATGTTTTCAGTATTCGAAAAGCAGAGTTAAATGGAATGTTAACATGTACTCATTGTTATTGTTATTGTTATTGTTATTGTTGTTGTTGTTATTGTTATTGTTATTGTTATTGTTATTGTTATTGTTATTGTTATTGTTATTGTTATTGTTATTGTTATTGTTATTGTTATTGTTGTTGTTGTTGTTGTTGTTGTTATTGTTATTGTTATTGTTATTGTTATTGTTATTGTTATTGTTATTGTTATTGTTATTGTTATTGTTATTGTTATTGTTATTGTTATTGTTATTGTTATTGTTATTGTTATTGTTATTGTTATTGTTATTGTTATTGTTATTGTTATTGTAAGACCGCGTAATTAAGACATATATTATAATTTATTGTGATTTACCTGGATGTTCTTTATTCTTGTTGAGGAACTTTTGACGGTAAAATACGCCGTGAGATTAGCAGTGTAGGTTGCCACAAAGACTAGGACACAGCACCAATAAACTCCTGTGAAAATTCGTCCTGGATAATTCAATTTTTCTAGTTAATAAAGTGATTTTTCCAACTAATGTATGAAGGTACTCGCAGTACATGTACAGATTCGTATGCACGATCTTATCAATACCAAAATATTTTTCGAATATATTCTCATTCTTATTTACTGTTTTCCAAAAGAGGGCTTACACGGCAACCATGTTTGTGGGCAAATACAATAAAAATTTTTGAATGAGAAAAGATTTCATTTTTCTTGGGGAAAAAGCTCTGTTATTATTCTGACCACAAACATGACTACCGTGAAATCCCTCTATATCCATAATACCTCTAGGTGAAAGTCGAAAATTTCTAAGTCTAACATCCAAATATAGAGGGATTTTACGGCAACCATTTTTGGGGTCAAAATAATAGAGCTTCTTTCCCAAGAGAAATGAAATCTTTTCTAATTCAAAAACTTTCTATTGTACTTGCCCACAAACATGGTACCCTGCAAGCAGAGACTTTCTTTACCTTCTTCTTTCGTCCGCGAAGAAGATAAAGGGAGACTCTGCTCGCAGGGTACAAACATGGCTGCCATGAATTCGCTCTATTGTAAGATGACCTATGCAAGTATGGGACGAGGATCTGTATAATGCCCTCGTACGAGGGCAATATCTGTATAAAGCTCTTGAATTCATAATAACTAGGGAAATACGGGATACGAAGCCCTAAAAATAACAAAGAAAAACGATTCAATCATATAATAAAATATTATATATGATACAATAATACAATTAGTCTACTGGGTACCTGATAAAGCCTTTGGACGATCAGAAGTCCCTTGTTGAAGAATACAAGCCAATGAAAACCATAAACTATTCAGGAGCGACAACTCCTTTGCTGTTCCTTTTCCGTTTTCATCTTTGCATCCATAGGGAGATAAATAGTTCAACCAATACGTTACTATTCCTACAAAGCATACTGTGCCAGCCAAGCAAAACCAAATATCATGAGAAAATGGTTCGATAAACGCAAGAACACTGTAGTCTTCATCGGGTCGTTTAAGAAGCAGATCGATGGTGTAAAGCTGGAATGCAACGGTAAAATCGACCACTTTTGAACGTTCTTTTGTAATTGTAAGGCATGTTCCAGCCAAGTCAGCCTTCTGGTTTTGACAAAAAGTAGATCAATGAGCCAAATTGTATAAAGATATAGATAAGCAATCAGATTATATAATTCTTCTAGATGTATATTTCTTCGTAATCTCACTGGAATTTACTATTCATCGACATATAAGTTTAATCGTCTTCTTTTCCATTCGTAAGAAAACCATGTATTTCACTTATTTATTTTGTTTATTTGTTTACATAGCTAACTACGCTTGAAATTTGCGTTACGAAGTAAATTAATTATTTAAATAATCAATTGATTGCGACGTCACTCATGAGTCAATTAATCAATTCATTAATTGATTAATTAAGAGCAAGAGAAAACGGAGGTAAGACTTGCCTCATTTTCTCTTGGGACACACCTCATTAGCCTTGTAAACAATTTCCAATATACTTGATTCGTGCTTGATCATAATATAGGGTTTTAGACTTCCAAGTTTCTTTTTTGAAAAGCTTTGTGAGTGATTGCCACCTCTTGGCACCTCGCATCGACAGTTTCGAGTCTCACTGGATGTCGTCTGAAGCGGACAGTCAATTTTCCTTAAAAGTTTTTTCTTTTAAAAACAGAAGAACTTAAATTTCGATGGAAAAAGGACTTCAAAATCGACAACAACCCGAAAAGGGATTTGGATTACACTAAACTCTAGGCCGTTCGAAGTGACAACGGAGGTAGTTTGAGTACTGCCTAACTCGGACGAAAACTTATGGAAAAATCTAAACGAATTTTAAATTGTCTTCTCTGGGTCTAAAGTAAGATAATTCGGTAGAAGGATGTATTTTTTTTGCTTATTCATTTGCTTATAAGTTTGAAAAAGACACAGCAGCTACGACATAATGCTAAAATCCTTTCTGATTGTACATCAATTGCAAGACTCCTTGGTGTATTTCCCTCTTTCACTCATTGACTTCATTAAAATACTATCATTAGGCCTCATGAGGAAGTAATATTTCAAGATATCCCAAAACGACCTAGAAGTTGGACCACATTTAAGACGCATATATCGATTATAGTTACAGTATTTTACATAAGTGCTTTTGTATATTTGTGGCCCGAATAGTTTCAAATGATGCTACAAGGGCCACAAATAAACAATATGCCCGTCATATCGTCATGTCATTATCATTTATATCATCAATATACTAGGCTAACGCGCGATGCCTTATCAGCCAATCAGCAATAGGGCTGCAAATGTATTTGCGGCCCGTCAAATTCAATTTTCGCCCACTGAACGGCGCGTTTTCAAGAGAGCAGTTTGTTATTTGGCCTAGTATATTGATGATGATTGTTTTTCTCTGTCCTCCAAACTGATCATAAAAACGGTTTGCAGCAAAATTGTGACGTCACTGCAAGTGGTTTATTTTATATGTACTGGGATAAAAGGATATTGAATGTTAAATTTTACCTTGTCAATTAGTTGTCGAACTAACCCATTCCACTCTCCATTGACCAGTGCTCCGAAGCTAGGGTCGGGACTTTCCTCAATGACGTAATTGAATTTCAGATCACGTGATAGACGATCCAAAATATCAATACATAATCCTTTGTAAGCCGTTTTGCCGTTTTTCTTATATCGCATTACGTACGGTGGTGCCTTTAAGAAAAACAAATAAAGAGTTTGAATATGTAAAAACAAAATAGTTTGAAAATATATGTTTATTTATATTACATGGCGGGCGTAGCCGCCCGAGTAGTAAAATGCAGCTTTTTGTTCATTGTCATTGTCTGTTACAAAATGAGTGCATGGAAAAAAGCTCTTATACAGGTAATTAAAGACTGGTCATTTTCTATAATTTGTGTGAAAGGGGTATGTTTTTTTCCTAAAAAATGATGTATAAAAGTTATCACCTTTGGGCAGAAGCTCGTGTAATACTTTGTTCATTAACGTACCCCTCCCCCCCCCCCCCCCTCACCCCCAAATCCAACCCCAGAGGTCCCCAACCCACGCTTGACTCCATTAGCTGAGTTATCTTTTATCTTTTCACACAAGTGTGTTTGTTTAATTTTTTGTTTTTGTTTTTGTTTTTGTTTTTGTTTTTTTTGTTTTTTTTCTTTCTTTCTTTCTTACCTGAACTGTCGCCACACGAAGGGTGTGTCCCTCCAAAGGCGGTTGCTTACACATGTCCGTCTGATAATTGATAGACATTGGCTGAGAAAGAACAATACCGCCAGACAATGTCCATGTACCAACCTAAGAAAGTACAATATGATATTACCAAATCTTAAATTTCCTTGTTAGTTGGTTACCACATGATTGAACTTCTTTCTTCAACCGATGACCCATCATCGGTTGCGTGCTATATTTAACCCCTGATGATATGCAGTTGGACAGAAAGCTTGGTAAATATTCGTGCCCCTTTTCCTAGCTAGAATAGTTTTTTTTATCAAAAGCCGTTGAGGCGTTGTGTCCACACGGACTTCTTTCAAAGTAGGGGCACGATTTTTTGAGACACCCTACATACATTCGTGGTTGATCGAAGAAACCAGTTATGATATTATGAGATGAGTTTAAGAATACAGTAAACCTTCGTGGGTGTTAATCACAAAACTATATATTTGTACGCACGCCGAGTTAAAATCAACCATGACAAATTATATATTGTTGTAAAAACCCATCTGTCAAGGTAGTAATATCATGAAACTGTATTTTTACCTTTTTTTACTCTGTATTGGAAAGACTTGCTGGAGCGCAAAAAAGGTAAAAATACAGTCACAGGCACCAACGGCTGAACAAGTGTTTGGGTTACCTGTGGTCATGGCCGAATATAAAGAAATGTATGGACTTCGATAAAATTGTTCCTTATGACATGTATGTTTGCTTTAGGGCTCGAATAGTTCTGGTAAAGTGTTCAATTAACCTTAAGTGTTGATTTGGTTCTAGTTTTAGCGTTATTTAATGCTTTAAGCATGAACCTGATTTCCACTATGAACTTATATTTGGACAAGGTCGGCAAACAACGCGGCCAACTCAACCACATCATTCACTTCAAACGCTAATAACTTCTCGAACTTTCACGATAGAATCTCAGAATCAAGCCAGAAAAATCTTACATAGATAGACACACACGACATACCTTCAATTCCTGGACATATGGCTTTTTTGTTGGAATATTACGTATTACTTTCGAACTTCTCCTCAAATTGAGCTATTGCCCCTTATATATATCTGTCAAGTCTATCAAGTGACATTCCTTACATTCCAGGACAAAAACCACTTTCTCGACCCTACACCGTGTTGTACGAATGATTGGTGGAAACGGACGTCTTAAAGACCCAACCACTACCCCCACGAGTCACATCATGATCAAACTTTCCAAAAATCACGGACTGCCAACACGAAACTATTTCAAGAATCCAAAGTTAATCAACCCAGCAATCAGGTTCATGCTTAAAGCATTAAATAGCGCTAAAACTAGAATCAAATCATCGCTTAAGGCTAATTAAACACTTTACTAGAACTATTCGAGCCCTAAATCAAACATACATGTCATAAGGAACAATTTTATCGAAGTCCATACATTTCTTTATATTCGGCCATGACCACAGGTCACCCAAACACGGGACCAACATACTGTTTAAAGCCCTAATCCGAGAAGATGGGAACGTCTAAACCATTTGCAGATGTTATTACAAAGACAGCACCTTCTCTATTATTTAAAGACCCTGAGTGCTGGTCCGGCCAAACCTCCCTGCTGAAGCTAAGACCGGCGCTCAGCGAAATGAACCAATCATGCGCTGTCGTGTCAGGGAAACCTACCTGAACAGATTTATTGTTGTGCAAATTCAAAATTTCCAACTCTTGTACTTCACGTACAAAATTGGAGTTTATTTTCATCACACCAGTAATACCTTGGATTGTTGTCTGTGAAGGTAATATGCAGGTAAATAAATGAGCGCATGAAAGAAAAAAGGTCTGTTCGACTTCCTTAATCCTCTACTAATTTTGATCAATTCCTTCTTACGTTTTTCCTTCATGTGTTCATTCATTCACTAGGTAGGTTAGCTGGTTGGTCCGCGGTAGTCAGGTAGGTGGGTAAGTAGGAAGGAAGGAAGGAAGGAAGGAAGGGAGGAAGGAAGGATGGATGGATGCATGGATGGATGGATGGATGGATGTTTGGATGGAAATAAACGAATAAGTAAGTTCCTTGACTTTTCCAAACCTTCAAAATATATTCTTTCAATAAGTCACTGTTCCTCAATACTGAGATACTAGATTGATTCCAAGTGCTGTTTACGGCGTCATGAGTTGCCTTGGCAATGAGCAGCAAAACATCATGGCCCAGAAGGGCATCCTCCTGTTCATAAATCACCAAAGAAAGAATCATTAGTATGCACTCTGAGACTGTACTGAAAAACGTGTTCAGCGATCATGGAACCGCTTCGAGATAGAACACTGAAGCCGTCTATCTCTGCGTTCACGATCGCTACCATTGCTACGAACGCTAGCTAGTGTGGGCTCCGTATATTCGCCGTAATATTGGGTTGGTCGTTACATTGGGTGGCAGAGTTCACCTGTAGAAAAAGAACATCTCATCGTGAAATCAGTTGACTTTTTCCATTCAAAAATTGAAACATTTTCATGACCAACAGTGCACTAGTAGCTTTCCCAAAAACCTTTGCGTTCAACGCACAATTCAGTTCTGCACTTGTTTCTAAATGAGACCAATATCATATACGTATCAAAAAAGGTACTAGGCGGAACAAATATAAGTCCATGCCCATTTTCGGTTTTTTGTACCTCAACAGGCTTTCCAGCTGATATGGCACTTTTAAGGTTGTATATTTCACTCGAATTCATCATTGGCACTT
Organism: Telmatactis stephensoni; assembly: GCA_029948255.1. NCBI lineage: Eukaryota > Metazoa > Cnidaria > Anthozoa > Actiniaria > Isophelliidae > Telmatactis > Telmatactis stephensoni. Next base: position 188,492 of record JALIZF010001409.1, read on the forward strand.
GAAAACCTACGACAATGTTTCCCCCTGAAGACGCAAGATTTCTAGGAAACTAAAAGATAAAAGAACAGTGGTTACAATATGAAACTCACCTAGTGAATTAGGGAATGCTGGAGCCTTGGAAACAAGAGTAATTTTAGAAAGTCTGTAAAAAAATCATGATCACGGTACGACACGGTCACGGTTCAGCACGGTCACAGTACGGCATGACAGGATCCCTGGACTCATCGTAAATCGTAATTTCTCTTAGAAGAAATGTTTGGGGGATGTATATTAGATTTCGAGATAATCAATTCGTAGGTCACCAATAACAAGCACATGAGTTCCAGTTCGAGTTGTTGTTGAGTAGCGGAAGTTATCACTACAGAAATAGCTTGCGTGTTGATGCAAAAAAATATATTTTTCCCGTTTTCTTGAAAAAAGGTTAGGGAATTATCCTAATTTTGCAAGCAGTGAAGGCAAAAACTCGTAAACAAATTGCCTGTAACTGCATAAATTTTTTTTAAAATTCATATTTAAGATTGCAAGCATGGAACAGTTTACCCACAAATTATTCACCTGAGACAAAAAAAATGTATTTTTCGTTCATTGACTTTACGGTTCAGAGGTAACGCGCCTGCTCATGCAAAATCCCATCCTGTTGTCTAGAGTATCATTTTTACATTTTTTTTCCGAAATCTACTCGGTGTCCTCAAAACAAAAGCCATTCTGCGCGATGCATGTGACAACTGCTTTATCATGGGTTGTAATGAGTTGCTGCTATGTACATCTTACTTTATCTGGGATCAGCCATGTCAGTGGATACTTGAGAGAACACGTGTTCTAAAAAAATAAAATTAATAAACCTTTCATTAAAAAGAAAACAAGAAATGAGAATGTAATTAAGGATGTATATTATTTGCCAAACTAGTGAAGAGGGAGTGAAACTTGCGCCATTGGCTTTAAGGTTACTTACAGTAAATGAACAAATGTGCCCCCCGTCAGAGGGAGCCCCACGACTCGAATAAGTCACCCTTCCTTCCCTTAATTTTTGCTGATGCTGTACGACATACAGAACACTAGTGGATGTTAAAAACTAGGAGCGGACCTCCCTCACAGGCCGAAGCGCGCGAGCGGAGCACCGTAATTAAGAAAAAATGGTAAAGCATGGAGTTGATTTTTCATGGCTTACCACAGGGAGCCCATGTGTACGTCCGTACATACATTCGTCGTCCGCCCGTGTACATCGCGCTGCTGATTGGCCGATTGCTTTTTGACGTCAACTTGATGCGTGCTGACACTTTGAAAACTAAAAATTGAAATTTAACTTTCCTTGCAGTTTTAACTTGCAAATTTTCAAAACATTCTAGAAACCTCTTACAAATTTAGTAATTTTCATATGGACATTAATCTGTGCCAATCTCGAAGTTTTTATGCAAAATAATCGTATCATATGTTTGAATTTTTTGGGGGACCCGGTGTCGTTTCAAAAACTGCTCGAAAGACGAAGGACACATATAACATTGTCAAAGCTTGAGAACTTTTTAGCAGGATTTGTACCTTCAAGAAACTTCTCATAATAACTGAGTTATTGAGGATTGTGTTTGCCTCGTTTCGTGAAGATACCTTGTAATGCTCTCTTTGGTAACACATAGAAATACTTTTAATACACTAAAAAATGTTCCATACTTTTTTCATGAGCCTACCGAGAATCGAACCCCGCCCGAACCACAATCTAATCTACCTCTCACTAAGCAATAATGAATGGATTTCAAACCCCGCCAAGTCCAAATTGGAGGATATTAAGCCGAGCCTATCTCCAAGTGAACAGACCCTTAATAAACTACTTACAATCTGTAACAAGCCTCTGATAAATCTCTCATCAACAAGTGGTATGATAGCTTGTGGATTCATCTTGACTATCGTGCGCCATGTTCTTTGAAGCAACAGGTCATCAGTCTCGTTGTCATGGGTCTTCTGCATCAACAACAGATGAATCTTGGATAGGTTACTGGTCAACTTGGATCGAGTTCTAGCGGCCTCAGCTGCTTCATCTACTGAAAAAATAAATCAGTCACATTTACAATTATAGCCGTATTCGTGTAAGATGATACCAACTGTAGCGACAAATTAGCCTTTTTTATAGTTTTCTTTGGAAATTAACATCGTTGAGTATTTACCTTTAAGTTGAGAACATTTTCCAATTCATTAGTTTCGTTTTCCAGTTATATTTCTCGATATTTAAGAAGATTTTCCAGGATACCGTTTACTATTCATTTTTGTCCGCCATTTTGTTTCTAAGATAATATTGGGCTTCCTGTCTCGTAGTTAGCTATATTTGGAGAGTCAAGCCATATTTGGCAAAATGGCGCGTATTTTGTTACTAAGGCTTCGTAAGCACTTTTTGTTGCTGTGTAGTAGTTTTTCGGGCAAGTTCAGGCAAGCCCCTTTTTGTAAGCAAAGTTCTTTTATCTTTTGGGGATATTCACACCAAAACTGTAAGATATTTTAATCTTATTTACGTACAAATGTTTCCAAGGATATTTTCTTTAGTTTTTAGTTATTTTGGGGCATAACATTGTATTTATATATTCTAAGTTTGCGCAATTATTGCGCGCGTCTCAGCTCTGTAAGTAACAAATCAGATTTGTAATTTTATCTAAGTTTGTATTTATTTATTATAGTGAACCACATCATCTAGTACACAGTACACGTTACTTTACTGTAATAAATCTATGAAGCTTGCCGTAAGTAAAGAGTTTTTTAGTGTATGGTTGAGTGCGTTCAAGTTTATCCCAATGTAGAGACGCTACACCAACCGTAAATTAAACGGTCATCGTATTTGTATGGACAGAATTATTCGGACGTATTTGCAACGTAATCTCATAAGCGTGGACTGGTCCTTACAAAATATAGCAAGTATTACATAATAATATGTCTTTAAGTTTTTAAGTATCCAATGTCTTCTAGCGCTTGCGCACTAATTGGTGTACACTGTACTCTCTCACACACTACCACTACATTCTTGTATTCTATGCACCAACCTTCGAGTCATTAAATCGTTTTTACTGAAGAAGGAAATCAGAAGGACCCGAAAAAAACACTGATCAAAGAGAGAACGAACTGACAAGCGAGTCGCATGTGATGTCTTCAGTGGAATCGAACCCGGGACAACTGAAGTGACCGACGGGCGCACTCAACACTCGGGCAGCCTTGCATACCAGAGAAAAGATGGAAATTAAATAAACTAATTACATCAACTTACTTTCGTATAGAATGATGACTGTGTTCCATTTGGAGTTGTTTGTTATAATCTTCTCCATGATGCTTGCGTAGCTTTCTACATTTGGTAAAACAGACAAGACATTTTCGCATTCTCTGATGTTATGAAGTTCGTACGGTCTTCTTCTCAGAGTGACCAGCGGCCATCCCGTTAAGGTGCTCGTTATGCATGATCTAGAACTGATTTTCTCGGCCTCGATGAAAACCACAACTTTATCTTTTATGGAGTCAGCTAGAAGAGAAAAAATGTATAAATTACCTTTTTATTTCTAAAGCCCTGTTATATACAGGAACGTAATCCCAAACTGTGGCGCTTTTTATCAAAATGGCTGCGCTCAAAAAGTGGTTCACATACCATATTCAAAGAGATCACTTGTTCCTACTGCAACAGAAATATTACGAATGTGTATATTGAGAGACGAGTTGGCTGCAATTGTCTTGTTCACTGTGTAACGTAATGATGCGATTAATTGATCGCTTACTTTACCAAGCAGCTCTACAAATGAATAAACAAACAAACAAACATAAACATAAACAAATTAAGGAATTAATCATTGTTTATATAAAAGTCCAATGTACTGTGCTAATTGGTGTACACACTACCTTCTAATATTATGTGCTCACTACTGAGGTCATTTTACTGAGGAAGGAAATTTGGGAGACCTTGAAAGAAAACCTCCAAGCAAAGGAAAGAACTATAGTTAATAGAACTATAGTTAATCTAATTTGATTTAATTTAATTAATTAATTCAATTTGGAGGGCCATATTTTGAACTACTGGGATACCAGTAAATGCATGTGTTTACCCTCATTAAATATAGTCTTCTTCATCATCATCATAGAGAAAAATGGTACATCTTTCTATGAACTATGAGAGAACTGATGATTTCAATGATTGCTTAATCCAGCCGGGTCGCTTTTACGAGTATTTATTAGTATTTATGTTTTCCCCTGGCTAAGCCACTCAAAACTATTAAAGCTACATGCTTGTCAAGATCATAATGAATCACTTGGTATGACAGTTCGCGGATTGTGTTGCCCTAAGAGAGGGGAGTCAATTAAATTGCTGTTACCCCAGTACCCGATACTGACCTCATATGCATGCGTGAATGCTCCAACTTAAAGAATCAAGGTTACAACAATTGCATAATGCCTCTAGGTAACGCTCACAGAAATACACCCAAGAGAAAACATGTACATGTCAACCGTGAACTGAACTCACTGAAAACACTCGATCTTTTCTCCAACAACACACGTTAGGTCTTCAAATGTATGGATTACAGTATCTATGAATATACTAAGTAGCTTCACGTCCCTCGCCATCTACTTGGAAAGAAATATTTCAAAACACTTGCGAAGATCTTTCGGGAATGCGACTTTCGACCTCGACCTGGCATGCATTGTCCACGTGATATCAAACTTTTACGAATATTCCGAGTTTCGGAACTGGGTTTTTCGTCCTCTAGGGGTTAAGAGCCGGGACAGGTGACGGTAAACAACTTTATCTCGAGTGGGCAAAAATCCATGAATTTGTTAATCGTTTTTTACTTCTTGTTGTTTCTAGGCTTTTTCCAAAATGCCTAGAAAAGGCTTTCCTATTAACTAAAATAAGAAAATAAATAATATCAAAGAAACAATTAGGGGACTAACTTTATACGATACGCTAAGCATTTGGGAAATGAATTGTATGGAGTTCGTTTTCCCAAACTGAGAAGGAAACATCCATGAACATCATGTAATATATAATATATAATAAATATGTATGTTTTCCCAAAGAAGGGAACATTCATAAACTTCATATAAATTAAATACAGATTTTAATAAAAGATTTAGAAGTTTTTGGACGAAATGGAAGAAAATATATCGTCTCGTTTGAGAGCATTCAAATTTGTCCCTTGAATTTGCATATTAATAGAAACATTTTAGTGGCTATTTCTCAAAATCTGCTATATATAAAACCAAACCTTCAAATTTACTGCGATTATTGAGTAAACAGAGCGAACTATCTCTGTTTCCCTCGGAAACAGTTATTAACTGACAAACTAGAAGTAATACCAGCAATTTAATAAACCCTTCTCAGTAGGCACATTTTCATCAATTCATCTTAGGTCCATGCCAGTTCAAACGTCGAACATTTGCCGCGTCGAATGCATTGAAAACAATGGATAATTAGACGGCCTTCATTGATGTTATTAGATTCGACGCGGCAAAAGATCGACCTCTGAAATGGGCCTAAAACTAAGATAATAAAGTATAAGATAAGTATCAGATATATAAGATAAGTATAAGTATAAGATAATAAGTGATAACATAAAACATAATAAAGAAGAGTACTGAAAAAAATAAGGTGTACATATCGAAACATAAGCATATATACAGGCTCAAAATTTTGTGCCCATTAGCAGTCTTATAAAGTTTCCCGGTCATTTGATTATTTTCAAAACTAGATAATGAAAAGAACCTACATCAATTTCAAACTTAAAGATCTATGGCTACACCTGGAAAAAAAGCGAATGTTTTACCAAGCAACTATGAAAAATTGTACTATAGTAATATTTGGCCGTTGAATGTGCTGCCCATTTTTTTAAAGGCACTTCTTACCAATGTGAAGATCAAGTTTAGGATTTTGTTGAGTTGTTTCGCCGCTGTAAAATATAATGAAGAACAGGAACAACGTTCTGGACATGTTCCCAGCAGACATATTACTAACGTTTGGTTGCCAATTGGCTCATCTGAAATGAAAGCAACCAAAGGAATCACATTTGCATCGCTAGAAGAATTGGACACGTCAGATCACGGAATTGGAACCGTTACGCATCAGAGAAGATCAGAAGCATCGATCGACTTACAATAACCAATGAATGGAACAAAAATGTCAATTATTTTGCTGTAGAATAATCAATTAAAAATTTGTCCCTCACAACGTTTTAATTAATCATCTAGCAGCATATTCCGTTTAAAACATCTTGATTTGTTTGATTTTGATATTTCTTTCCTTTGAAGGAGAGAGCAAAATTTATGCCTTAATCCCCTTGTAGTTTTGACGACAAAACTACTTGTTTTCTAAATTACGAAAGAACGTTTCCGATCCTCTGATGATAGACGTGTCCGATATATCTAGCGATGGTTTATAGTGCGTAGTGAAGTGTGATGAAGTGAAGTGATGACGAAACATGAAGTGTTTAACAGTCCGTATTTTCTCGGTTCGGTCCAAACTTTTGCAGTCCAGTCCAGTCCAGTCCAGTCAATATTTTACAAGATTGGAAACGTCTGTGAGCAAATACCAATAATTTTAGAGTTTTGACGAAAATGGAAATTGTTCTTGACATTCTGTCAGTTGTCCTAAAATGCTCTCAACGGTAGCTGCGTCATATCCTTGAGAGCGAAGACGAAGATGCTGACTAAACTCACTTTGAATGTTCAAACTTATTTTAGAATATATTCGCCTTAAAATATTATTATGACAGGCTGTTACCCTGGGTTAGTGCAAAATAGCCATTTAATTATATTTCTGTTTTGTTTTTTGGACGTATTAGATGTCGTATTTTAGGCGAGTTTTGTGTATGAACGTCATGTTGAATTTGCTCCTGTAAATGACAGACAGCTTTCAGGTGAGCGTTTACTTATTTTCATAACTGGCAGTGCTATGTACACCTTGCCATTGTTTGCCACACAAATTACTGGAGACTACAACTTAAAACACTGAGCGAATAAGTGATTCAAATATAATAATCAGTGGAAGATATTGAACTCAGCCATGCAACAGCCAAACAGGAAGATATGTTGCGGTGTAATTGTTCAGTCTTCTGACACTGCTACATTGTTACCTTAATATTTGGTCCCAAGTCTCTATTCCTTTTTAAATATAAAATACAGGTCGATTTTATGGAGAAGTTTTCTTTGGTGGCGTGTTCGTTGCCTCCCAGCTTTTATTTAATGCATAATTTACCTCTAGCTGAGGTTGCTTGGCATCGTTATGAATAGCGATATTTGATACTCCGTGAATGGGTTATTGGAAGATCTTCATGCAGAACTTACAAAACATACAGAACTTCCGCTAAATACAGCCCAGTATAAGCAGCTGTCCTATTAACAAATAGATCAGGCGTAGCTCTGTTCTGTACTCTGATGGAACACGACTGGAGCTGTAAAACACGAAAAACGTTATAGAAATCACGAGCCGCGAGTGATTTCTATAGCTTTTTGAGTGTTTTACAGCTTCAGGAGTGTTTCTATAGTGTTTTATTCTACGTAACGTAATTCATTAAGTTACCTCATTTATTTTGAACCGGTGATTAGATTTTCCCAAAATCTATCTTGCCTGACATGACCCAAACTGAAACTGAGGTTTACATCCAGAATCTTGAAAGTTGGCGAGGCGTACTTATCGGTACAAAAATGGATTCTGATAAGTAAAGAAACTTCTTGTCGTCGTCTTCAACAACATTCAAATTGTTGTTTTCAAAAATCGTAGAAATATTGAATGAGTCTCAGACTCAGATTTAGGTACATTCTTGCTTTTACAACGTTGAGTGAAGACTGTAAACTCCTCGACAAACATCCACTGAAAATACTCAACCGAAAAAAGCTCACAAAATATATTTTACAGCTCCAAAAGTTTTGGTTCCAGTTTATAGAAGACGTCAGCTTTGCCTTGAAAGCCACAACCTGAAGGACATTTACATTTGCCGCGTCTTTTTTTCCGTGTTATTTGCGTAAAATCAACTTGAAAGCAAAGAGGTTTGCTGTTCTTTCAATGCATTACCTTTTCCCGCCGTTCGGGTGTACAAACGCGCGCGTCCGCTAACAGAAAATGGCGGGAGTTTTCACTTGTTTTGACTTGGTCGCGAGGGATCAGTGTGCGATAAAGGAATACATTTTCTTGTGTTTACTAGACTGATGAATTTTTTGCTTATTTTGCGAATGAAATAGACTTGAAGGACTCACAACAAAGATTGTGAGTAAAAGATTTTGATCTTGTGACGTCACTTCTATTATCTGTACTCTGATAAAGTATGGCTAATTGACCAATCAGATCGCGCGCTCGTAAAATTCTATTATATAACATAAAATAAAAGCCCTCTATGAGGACATGTGGTTACTGGTAGTCAAAGGATTTAACATCCACAATCATCACCATGTCCATCATCATATAGTTATGACTTAGTTTGCATCAATCATGTGACCAGTCTTAGTATATATAGATAACTGGTCTTACTACTCGTAAAATGTCCCAATCTGTCATCTAAATCTGAAGATATGATCAAAGACTAGGTATAGCCTCCTCCGCAGGCATCTCTAATATTCTCTAAATCTCTTCTCTAAATCTCTTTGCGATTCCGGTGGGATCTAAAACCTAACTAGCGCCTAGTACCTCTCTACCAGCAACACAGGAAACCCAAGATACGTAAAAATTCAAATTCTTAGATTATGAAGACGCCTGCGGAGGAGGCTAGACTAGGTAGACATAAATATACTAATAAACCGTTCATGCCATGACATCCTCAAGCCCAGAAATGGTGTCCACTTGTGCGAGTTGTCTGCTTGTGGGAAGTTAACAATACTATTTATCAGGAAAAGGGACCGTTTGTGGGAGGTTTTTACCCGCTACCAGTGGTTTATATTAACTGTATGGGAAATCATATTAGCAACCCCCATTTTAACCAAGGTTAAGAATACTAGTTCCATAATGCATTGCTGCCATTTCAAAATGTCGGACTAGCAATATTGACTATGGAGAAAATGACGTACGACACTTACTATAAACAAATAAATTGTTGACGCCGTTTTTATATTCCTTTTATTGTGACAGTGTTATAAATAAGGCATAATTAAAAGCCTTTAAAGTGAAAAAAGAATTAAAAAGGAACTTGGAAAACTGAATTTCTAGGCCTTTTACAAGAAGAAGTAATTGTACTTACTAAAATCACGTGATCTGATAAAACGCGCGTCAGTTATTGTGTTAAAGATGGATCGCACAGCGACAGAGCTTTTTTTTTTCCAAAGCTGTTCGTTTTCTGTTAAATTAAATTTCAATCTACCCCTACATATTCTTATTATAATGTCAAAAAAACTGTGCAGGAGAACAAATTAAATTTCAATTTACCCCTACATATTCTTATTATAATGTCCAAAAAACCTGTGCAGGAGAACAATGAAGTCATTCCACGTGGTTGTCAAAGGACAATTTGAAGACTTAGATTACAGAAGGCAAGCTGTCTCAGTGACGCCTAATTTTCATTTGGTAAAACGTCATCATACACTGATCTCACTGACGCGCTGTAAGAATGATAAAGCTTGCTCTGATAATCAGTCAGCTAAAATATACTATCAGAGAAAAGTGGCAGAACTTCAAACGATGTGAAAACAGATCGATTTCCTTGAAATTATATTATTGTTCACTTAATTTTTGGCGATATATACTTTTGGAAACTGACAGATTCAAGGAGTTAGGCCAGGGCTACATGGATGATTTTTTGCTTGCAAAGGCGACACGATTTTTTGACATCACAAGCGTTACAATTTCATACACCATATTTGTTAATGAAAACCAATCTTTCATGTCACGCCATCTTTATTGCGAGCATTTGCTGCCAGCACTTCTCGCCTACCACATCGGTGATTTCAAAAAATCGCGTCGCCTGTGCAAGCAAAAGATCGCTCGTGCAGCCGCGGTTTTAAATCCTTTGTTGCTGGATCTGGACCTTGAGTTTGATCAGTGCACCCACAAGTCAAGGTCAAGGTCAAGGCGCCTCACGTTTTCGTTGATGCTCAAGATATAAATACGCAAGTACAAGAATGTATAATATCGTTAAAGGCTTTAGTGATGCTTTTGGTGAATGTCTGAGTATAAAACTGGCTAAAATGATGATTTCCTAAAAGAAAAAAATCAGAAAATACATTAGGATGGACTTTTCGATTGCTGACTCGCTAGTGCCCAGACTTCCCACGGAAAAGCAAATGTTTGTTTGCTTCTTTGTTTGTTTGATTGATTAATTAATTGTTTCTTTGTTTTTTTGTTTGTTTGTTTGTTTCTTCGTTTGACTGATTGATTGCATGTGTGTTTGCTTGTTTGCTTCTTTGTTTGTTTGATAGATTGTTTCTTTGTTTCTTCGTTTGACTGATTGATTGTTTAATTGTTTGTTTGTTCGTTCGTTAGTTCGTTTATTTGTTTGTTTATTTGTTTTCAGATGGTTTACTTAATTAACTTATACCTACTTGCACATGCTCCGGAATTTGTCTTTATCTTTTTCTTGTTTGAGAGGAACTCTCCTGTGATGCTTGTTTTCTTTGGTATTAAGGACTTTCTGAAAGGAATGCATTGTATGAAAGTTAGCACATCAGACTCTTGTGAAAGAACAGCGACAAACATCCTCGGGGACCAAGGGCGAAGGGGGAGGGGGAGGGAGGGGAAGGACCGGAGGGGGAGGGGGAAGGAAAGGGAAAGGGGAAAAGGACGCCCTGGGCGTTTGACTACCCCAAACCATTTCCAAAGTCAAAACTTAATCCTCTCTCTGATTGGCCTCATTATAATTTAATTATAATGAGGCCAATCAGAAGCGTTTGTGCGGTTGAGCTCGATTCGTCTAAAATTACAAGTAAACAAGTTGACCCCACGCATTGCAGCACCTCTTAAACAAAGCCTTTCCCCTTTCCCTTTCCTTCCCCCCTCCCCCTCCGGTCCTTCCCCTCCCCTTTCGCCCTGGTTCCCCGAGGATGAGCGACAAAATACACGTGGAAATTTAGAGATATAAGCTGAGTTACTTCTGTGCTGTTCTTATAAAGTCTAAGCCCAACTCTTCAACCCTCAAAAACTCTTTCCGTCTCCTCTTTCCCTATCTCTCACATTTAACCTTCATTTATAAAATAATAATAATAATACATTTATATTTACAACAGGCTCTCGCTACAAGTAAAATTCACCCAAGAACGTTCGAAGAACGTGGTGTGCGCAGTCGTTGCCCGAACTTGTTGGCATAACTGATACCGCTGACTATACATAACATTAATATACAATAAAGATAAGCTTAAAGGTGTGCTGACATATAAAAATTGCCTGTTGCTAGGAAAACTCGAAAATGCTCTAAAATGCCTCTAAATTGTCAGATCGCTTTTATATTTTATATTTTGTCTTCCTTGAGGGAACTTTCACATTTTATGACGTCATTGCGTCATTTCCTTTAGCATTGAATGTTGAAGAATTTGATATAGGTTAAATGAATCGCGAGATAAACTTGCTTAAAACCGTTTTAAGAATGGTGTCCAAATAAACTTGTTATAATTTTTTAAATGTCTTAAATAAGCAAAAAATACAAATAACTTCCGTATTTCTTTATCTTATATGCCAATCCCATGCTTGGCTTTGAAGAAAAGGCCGTAATTGGTATCATTATTGAAGAAACATTTCGGTTTGATGAAATCCACCAAAGATTATTCAAGAATGCTTTTTAAAGAAACCAGAAGTAAAATGTCCACGCATGCGCACATACACTTTTTAACGAGTTTTCTTGTAAGCTCTTTAGTGTTACGTGGGTAAATATATTATGATGATGATGATGATGATGATGATTATGCAGTAAAAACGCCTATATGCACGAACCTACTATTAGCACAATAGGGCACAATTGCGTAACCTAAAGGCTATAATAATCTATCCTAAAAAAACTATATAAAAAACAATATGTATATACATACTAAAATTAACTCAAATAAAAACTACAATGAAATGATCAACTTAAACTAATGAAATATGAATACAAAAAAAACGTTGTATAAATTCATAAGTAAATTCTAACTAAAAAAATGTTATTTTATATACTAACAATATTGCCTGATTTTATATTACTTTTTCATAATAAGAATTATTATTATTATTATTATTATTATTATTATTATTATTGTTGTTGTTGTTGTTGTTGTTGTTGTTGTTAATTTTCTTAGTAATAGTTAAATTTAAACTTTTTATAATAATTGATGTAGTAGTTGTGGAGTCTTGTAAATAGAATTTCTAGTTTTTCAATAAAGTTATTTATTTATTATAATTTTTTGTTGTTGTTGCTGTTGTTGTTGTTGCTGCTGTTGTTATTATTATTATTATTATTATTACAAGTCAATACCGCTTGAGGCTATCGTTTATTCTTAAAGAAAATGTTTTCAATCCTCTTGGGTTGCCTGTGAGTAATTAAAGGCGCTCTATGAGCGCATGTGGTTACTCTATATAGAAACATAAGTAGATATGAGGCGTGTGAAGAGACAACTTCATTGGAAGGAATCGATGGTTGTTGATTCATGCCGAAATACCGCCATAAAGATCGGTCTAAAACTTGAAAAACACTTAAAAAAAGCTTCATTATCCCTATTAATTGTATACAATGAAAGCTGTGATAGATAAAACTTTCATAAATACAATAAAAAACAAGCAAATCGTACTTACCACTCAAGATATTCTTCAAGGTCGAGCGGAGATGAGCGGAGAACCATGAGGCATTTTCGTGTATGTATCGTAAAGAAATCGGAAGACCGATTTGAGTACTTCGTGAGACTTCGTGCTTTCGACAGTTCGTTGACAGTTACGGTTACGGACTTATTCTACACGATAACATAGTGGTTCTCTCTTCGAGAGTAACCACAAAAACACAGGAAATCCAAGAAAGCAGATTACCTCGATGTTTATAATAAAGTTTCCATTATCATTATTAAAAGTATTATTATTACGATACGCAATAAGAACAAATAAGTTCTCTTAGTCAGGTGTGCGTTGCTCTACTGGAAATCAAATGGTTCCCGCTAAAAACGCTACCGGTGCACCTATCACCAAAGCAAGACCCTACTTTGCATAGACTGCATAGCAACCATTGCACAGCAACGTTATATGTCAATACACCCTTAATAGAAAAATGACAAAAAACATATTCTTAGTTCTATAAGTACAATACCTGTGCGACTATCATTGGAGATACTCCTTTTTTATCTTTCTTTGCGTGGCAGATCATGCCTTTGCCAGGAAAGTCATACACGTACACTGTAAAATATTTCAATAATTTCATAAAAATAACTATTTCCTCCATGATTTATATACACATCGAGACTCGCGCGCACCTCTTGCTTTTGATTTTAGGAGGAAGCTACTAAAGTGCATTGTATTGTACTCTTCCTAATTAAAGCTTTTTGCAAGCGTGTTGCCCAACCTCAGCTCGCTCTGGTAGCGAATGTATTTTAATAAAATGTTGATAACTTCCAGCATCTATAAATAACTCCAAACCTGGGGCATTACGTCGATCACGTGCCGCTCGCGCAGTCTTCTCGTTACGATATCTTAGTATTTCAGAACTAAAAAGATACTATATTGATCGTCCAATAATATACAAGCATTTGAAAAAGTGTCGTTTTAAATGAATAATTAGAGAGTGAATATTTCTGATACTGCATAAATGTTTTCACCCAAACTTTATCTAAAACTTTGTAAAACTGATGACAATTGGATAAAAATGGAATTTGTTGGCGCTTTTGTGCACTAGTACGCTGGGTTCAGTAAAGAAACTGTGCATCGTTTCAACTGCATCATGTGTCTGGCTCTTACCATTGCCGTCATCGATGTCGTCCACGTCGTCAACACTGCCAATTTTTTCACATTTATTTCCTATGTCATCATCGTCGTGGCAATTTGAAAGAGCGTCCCAGCCAATTCTGTATGGAATATGATTATTATCATTCAATTATTTGCTTTGCTTTGCTTTGCTTTGCTTTGCTTTGCTTTGCTTTGCTTTGCTTTGCTTTGCTTTGCTTTGCTTTGCTTTGCTTTGCTTTGCTTTGCTTTGCTTTGCTTTGCTTTGCTTTGCCAGCAATTTCGGTCATATCGCGGGTGCAATAGATAAGCGGATTTTGTCACGAGAAAAACAAAATAGCATCGTTACGTTTCTTTGCAAAGAAATAGCCTGAGGAAAAAATATATTCGCGGATATAGTTTCTGAAACTTAAATTCTTACAACAGCCAAAATCAATCTATTAAGTCCTACATCTCTCAGAACTATCAGAATACAAATTATATTCAAAACTTAAAATCTTGCCTTTCCTTTTTGATCATTTTCATAGGACGAATAATCACAAAATTCCCCATACATCTTCTTATAGCGAGCGTAAATCCGAATATTTCAAGGATGATCATCTTTGACCAGTTATCACAACCAAAATTGTCCAAATAGATTTGCACAGTAGACATCGTCATCTTTCCTCTAACAAAAATTCATCAGCTGGTCCTCTATGATAAACCCTTCTTTTTTGCTTTTAAATTTGTTCCTTTTGCACATTTTTTCGTTGATTTGTATGCGTTCATTGAAGCGTCAAAGTTTGTTCATATAACAGCAAGTGATAACATGACGAGTATGCGCGACCCGCTGGACGGAAGTGGCCTCAGTTACGGTTTTAACCTGGCTTAGGGCTACTTCTCTCATAAATAGAGTCGTATATTGAGGTTTTTCAGTCACGTGATATTGGCGGGCAAACGTAAGCCGAGAAAAGCGAAAACAGTGGAAAAATGAATTTGATTATACAAACATGGACATTTATCAAGCTTTCCAGCGACTTTCTAAATTTCCAAACTCTTCGATAAGACGCCAAACTCATCACAAATTTGCCCACCAATATGGCGCGAACAATGGATATGACGTCACGTGAAAAACCTCAATAGTCTCCCCAAAGTTTTTTCGGAGCACTACATCCGACTACAGAAGTATGAACAGCTAGAAATTATCCTCTCAAAATTATGCATTTGTCCAAGACAATAGAAGTTGGAGACATGCGCAGATGTTATCACTTGCTGCTTATTCATATATGTATTTTTTTGATTAATTCAAAAACGATGTCCGTAATTCCTGGCCATGGCTTTGCTTTGCTTCGCAGCTCCTTCTTCCCATTTCAGTTTCTTTACCTGTAAAGGCAACCAGATGGCTCATTTTCAACTTCCTGATTCTAAGTGAAAAAAAAAATCATGATAACAAAAATATATAAATGAAATATAGTGCATTTTCTTTTTCAATCTCATGCCAACCTTAGCTTCTTTCTTTCTCAAGATTTCGAAGTCTTCAGGTTTTCCCCCAAGTATTTCTTCAAATATTTCAACAGCGCTGTTATCGTCATCTAAAAGAAGTGAGAGGAGTTGCCGATGAATTCAAATCGAAAAACTCAAAACTTGTTCAGAAAATGGTTGGGTATGTGCGGCACCTCAGCTCAGATAGGAGACCGGAAATACCCCAAACTCGGCTCCAAATCGAAAAAAAAACCTTTTTACAAATCCTCAATAGGAAAAATTTTCTTCGAAGGGTTTTTGATTTAATTGCCATCAGAAAAGTCACTAAGATTTGCTCCAAAACATGGTTTATCAATTCTGCGAGCCTAAAAAACGCATCCTGTGGCGCCGCACATCCATATCAGCAAAATATTGGGAGTGCCCTCGACGGGTCGAGCCCTCAGTCTTCCTAATTTAATCTACAAGACGCAACTTTTCATAAGACCATGAAAATGTCACGGTCACGGCTTGACATGGTTACGGCAGGAATTTCGAAGAGGGACGGCTCACACTCATACGAAAACTTATAGAGGGAAATATGTCGCGTCAAGTTTTCAATTCGAACCAACCAACTCGAGTATATTAAGGCCTGGGTCAATCGTTAATTACTTAAAATTCGAATAAAAATTATTTTGAAGACATAGAACATCTAAATCAACTTTTTTCCTCAATAAGTTACTAAACTCGACGTCCTTAATTTTTTGAGGGTACGTTTATGATGTCACGTGATCTGATGACGTCACAGTGATCAAATATGGTGTTGTAAACTTCAAAGCAAAATGCGGTCGCGGTTATTTCTAAAGACTTCAAAGTAACCATGCTTAACTGTGAGCCTGAATGTGCTTCACAACATACAGCCCGAAAAACTTGTCATCCACTTTACATTGTTGAGTTTTTCCATTTTTAAAAGAAATAAGTAAAAGTCACGTGACCTGTTTTGAGCTTTATCTCACTAAAGCAAAACTGTTGTCAGGTTTTGCGGGTTTTTTGTTTGGAAGCACATTAAGGCTCATAGTTAAGCATGGTTACTGTGAAGACTGGGGTTATACCCACGACCGCATTTTGCTTTGAAATTTACAATACAATATTTGATCACTGTGACGTCATCAGGTCACGTGACATCTTAAAAGTACCCTCAAAAAATTAAGGACGTCGAGTTTAGTAACTTATAGAAGAAAAACGTTCATTTAGATGTTCTTTGTCTTCAAAATATTTTTTTATCCAAAATTTATACCGAGCGATTGACCCAGGCCTTAATATACTCGAGAAGAGAGCTAGTGTTCGAGGACTTCGGACTCATCTTTATTAAACCAAATACAGAGAATGTATGGTTTGGCTGGACGTTTTGGCTGGACACCATCCATTTCTTTGTAATTTTGACAGGGTTTGAATGCTCATAACATTGTTTCAATCTATTAAGTCAAACTTCCCCAAACTTGATCAGCAGGCATGTTGTATGCTACTCTTTCATGTGATGGGGTATTTTTTCTGGAGCCTTAATTGAGTTGGTTTTACAAACTTGGACCCAGTCCCTTGCTCTTTTTGTTACCGGCCAATAGCAAAGATGAGTGCAAGAGCAAATCCAACAAACAAACAAAGAAAAACTTACTAAATGTATCAACTGGAATGCAGCTCAGTCGTTGTTGCTGCAAGTCAAAGTACATTCATATGAGTTATCATAGCCAATCAGTTGAAACGAGAAGGAAACTGAAGCCCCGTCCGGCAACGAGGTTAGCTATTTTTACATTCAGGATCGCAGTTAGGATCGCAGTTAGGATAGCAGTTACGATTGCAGTTACGATCGCAGTTAGGATCAATTTACTAATAACCCACCGACAAATTTTCATGCGTCCCTATTGGCTAAAAATAGGTCACCTGGTACGTTCTAACTTGACAATCGGACGATAGCTCTCAGTTTTGAAGCAGAGAGATACTACCAGTCATAATGGAGTTACCCAAAAAAAGGTACGTACAATTACAAGAAATTAAGTACGCACAGAATTTCTTTTAAATACTCCCCTTTAAAGGGTCACTCAGTTATTACGGGTAGTCGATGTTGGCCTGTAGGTGGCCGTACTAACAGTTTTATAGTAATAAGAGGGTCCTGATTAAAATCCCAATCCCAGTCATAAATTTCTCAAGAATCCCATAAGTCAAAATACCTCTACATTTGAAGAAAATCTGACATCCTTTGTGTTAGACGTCTAACGCGACCAAGACGTGTAGGCTGAAGAAGACTTATTTTTCGTTTTTTTGTGCGTCGACTTGTAATTTTTTCAATTTTTTTAAAATATTTGTACGGTTTTGCAGTTTTCAGCATCAAATCCCATTCCCATTTGATGTTCTGTTTCCCATTCCCAGTGACAAAAAATCCCAAAATCCCAGTCCCAGTGCATCCAAATCCCATTTTCCCAGCCCAAAAAAGGCCAATCCCAGCTCCCATTTTACCCCTTCAGGACCCTCTAATAAATGTCCATACTATTCTTTACCTTGGATTTTATGCTAGGTACTGCACCAATTCTGATATTGTAACGGAAGTGACGACTTGTTCTAGACCCGTTGTACTGAAAAAAGGAACAATTTGAACTTGAAATTAAACATATTGAACGACCTTATTAATATATTACCCCTAATTCGACGTATTGTTTAGGGTTACTCAAGGACAATATCAGTGCCGTCAAATAGCAAAGAAAACTTTCCATTGTCCATTCGTCTTTAGAATACCGTATTCACTCGTTTTAGCGCCGCGGCGCTTATTTGATTTTTTTTGGTTTCTGATGCGGCGCTAATTCGATGGCGACGTTTATTAAGAAATCATAAGGCTCATAAATAATTTAATAAGTGAAGCAAATGTTAACAACACCATGAATGGCTTCACATGTACAAAACCTCTACGTTTTCACAAAATTTCAACGATGAGTTATACCGTACTTGGTTTTCCTTATTCACGATGACAGTCTAGTGGAAGTCTTTTGGACCAGTCTTTTGAATAAGCGTCGCACTGCGTGAACAAATGCGGCGCTTATTCGAGGGCGGCGCTTAATTCATCATTTTGCCCTTAGGTGCGGCGTTCAGATGGCTTCAGATCGCTTAAGGTAATTCCGTAGTTTTGCAGTGCGCATCTCTAATCTACTGCGCACAGCATAGTTCAGCCTATTTTGATTTGTCCGATTGTAAAAAAATATATATTTGACTTAAAATGATGCAAGCTTTAATCTTATGAAGTTTTTAACAGTAGACACGCTCTATGAGGCGCTATAGTGGTTACTCGCCTTAGTCCTCTTCGGTCACAGGCTGTTCAACGGTAATAAGGTTCTCTATCATATATATAATTATAGTCAAGATTCCATTTCCAGTTTTTTGATATTTTCCACTAAAATGTGCGGTCGGAAGGTTCTTTCACGCTGCTTCAAGGGTACGTACTATCAACCAATTTTACCTTCTTTCTTGTAGCAAACGCATTTTTACAACAATTTATTGCATCATAATACTAGGCTACTGCCCAAAGAGAGAAAATGAGCTCATATTAGTCAGCTAGCACTGCTCAGATTTAAGAAATTAATAATTTTTGACGCGATTTTTATCTTCGAATCTTGAGCCCTCAAGACACAAAAGATGGTGTACTTTAAAGCAATCTTGACCCCCATTTTTTATTTCATTTTTGGGATAAGCAACTCAAAAATTATAAATGTGTGAAGTTTTATGAGAATTCCATTTCTAGTTTTATTTCTACGGAATTACCTTAATTGGGGGGCGGATCCAAAACGAGTAAATACGGTATGTCATATTAAAGTATGCGCCTGCCATAGCTGGATGGGAAAGATACTAGCTGTGAAGCTTTTACTTACCACAATGATCCTTTCATCGGTCACCAGCACAAACACAAAATCAGCATTCAATCTATCCCAGATTTTATCAAGAGCGATTTCCTTACGGTATAATGAGGTCTTTCGGCCTTGGTTTTTCTGGCAGAAAAATATTGATTTAGACTTATAATTAATGCGTTTCTCTAGTTAGTAACTATAAAGCTTTCTGTACTTAGGCAAAATACAAGTACACACTCTGTACTTGTATAAATACATGGGGGTTGTCGTAGAACACACCGACAAAAGCAAACTTACGAAAACGAGGCGTAGCAGACGTCGTGAGTGCTTTTCAAGTGTTCTTCTCCAATTAGCCACTTTAGAAACGAGTGGAGGACTGGGAACGAGTTTTTAGAATTAATCTAATTAAGAAATGAACCCCATCACAAGAAAGAGCATATCATAAATATTGAGTTTCAGGATTTTGATAGGATTTGGGTTATTATATCCAATGATTTGCAGGTATTTAAAAATTGCAAAAATTACAAAGAAATGTATGTTTACTAGGGACAGGTGTCCCTAGTAAACATACATTTCTTTGTAATTTTTGCAATTTTTGAATGTCTGCAGATCATTTAATACTTATCCAAACTTTGTCAAAATCATGAAACTTAATATTTATGATATGCTCTTTCTTGTGATGGGTTCATTTCTTAATTAGATTAATTCTAAAAACTCGTTCCCAGTCCTCCACTCGTTTCTAAAGTGGCTAATAATGCTTGTCTTACATTTGATGAGGAGACACAAGCGGCCACTGTATATTCTTACGTTTTTATAATTTGCGCTAGCATGTACGGTGATCGTGCCGTTTTCACAGTCATATTGCTCCATCTTGGCCTAGTTTTTGAAGTAATGGGCTCGCGCAAGATTTTGTCGACAAATTTTTCTATAGGTTTGCATATAGGTTGTTTTTCAGTTTGAAACAACAACAAAAATAAAGCAAATGGAGGGTTGCGGTGCTAGTTTTGGTGCTATGATAGCTCGAAAACGGCACTCTCCAGCCATTTTGAACGAAAAAAAAATCTCAAAGTTTGACCTCTAGTTGACTGCAAGTGTTTGTAATATGGAAAATAAAGCCTTCCAGTGACGTAGTCAAGTAAACAAAGTATCATGAAAAATAATGCATCTTAACGTCTCTGTAGAGAAAGCTAAGTTTTGACATTTCAAATAAGTTGAAGTATAGTCGCACTTAAGCGCGAATTGCACGTCGATTTTGATGATTTTTCAGGATTTTCTCAAAAACCTAGTATTAATTGACGATTTTTTTCTTTTTGATATGTTCTAGCTTTGGTTAAAATACACCGAATTAAATTAAAATTTGTATAGGTCGCGGTGCTACATTTTCTGTTATAAGCCTGTGAATATTGCACATCGCGTCCGCCATATCGAAATATTCAGAATACTGGAAGCCCGATTAAATTTTGGTTTTCGCGCGCGCACGAAAAGCATGCTCAGAAGTGATGCGCACGAATGCGCTAGCCCATAAACTTCAGCCAGTAGGATTTTGAATACTTTGTCAAGTTGTTTTAAACAAAATATTTACCGTTTCCCTGTACATAAACAGTTGTGTTTTAATGGGATCTTTAGTGGTTTTCTTAAAGCCAGATTCATGCCTAGATAGGACAACATTTAAAAGTATCAGTCTGAAATAAGTCTTGTTTTCACCGCATTTGATGTATATGTACACATAATAGAGTACAGACGCACCCTATGCTATGCTATGCTATGCTATGCTATGCTATGCTATGCTATGCTATGCTATGCTATGCTATGCTATGTTTACATATGATCTGAGAGAGGAATTGAACGACAATAAGTATTCTTACCCTCCTTTCAATATTGTGAATTCACCAAATAATTCTTTAAACTTTGCACTTTCATTGCCTTGGACTTCGCGATGCTGCACAGGCCTGTCATCCAGCTGCATCGAATAAGAATATTTGTCCAAAGATATCAATATCTAGACATAAATATCTAGCTCTCTATTTCCTAAGCCCAGTACCTTTTACATTTAGTTCAAAATGAATATCAAAGAAGTTGTTACTTAGGACCATATAACAAGTAAAATACCAACTCTTTGTGACATGGGGAGCTAGGGCAAAAAACTCCCTTATGCCGACTTTGTGAACCTGTATACAGCTATTTCAAAAAACGTTGAATACTGAATACTGCATTCTAGATCTGCATACTGAAGAGTGCATTCAAAGACCAAAATGCCTTGTAGTTGAGTATGTTTTGGAGATGGCATAGTGAAAATCCTCTAAAACAGCTATAACTAAGGCAAATGAGTGGCAAAACGACAATGGAAACGATCAACAAAGCAATTTGTAAGTCTTCAGGAATGTACTATTCAGTATGCAGAATACAGAATTCAATATTCAACGTTTTTTGAAATAGCTGTAAGCCTAGAGCGTATATCTTAGCAGTAGTATCGTACTTACAAAAGTATCCAACTCGACGGTCTTGTAGGCAGCTGTTCCATATTCGTCCTGTGTCGAGCGTTTGCCGATCCAGAAATACAGGTCATAGTCTAAGGCCTGAAACCAAATGAAATTAAAATAGTATTTGAATACCAATAGCGCATTACTTTTTGCCTTCAATAGTCCCCTTCACAGTTCCCTGCGCCATCTTGATATAGCCGTGCCTTTGCATCGAAGCGAGACGAACGGTAAGGACTGGTTCACACTAGCGACATATGCATAAGCGCAAGCAACATACGCAGACTCAGTACTGCATTATCACCGAGGTGTGAGAAAAGACAAGCACCGCTAATGAGCAGTACCCTACTGAGTCTGCGTATGCTTATGCTTATGCGGTGTGTGAACCGGCCCTAAGCGTGCAATGATAGATACCTTTTTAACACCTAGAACAATGCTTCACAGGTCTCTATGGCCTGGTTCACACGACGACATAAGCATAAGCGTTTTTTTTATCGGTTAAGCATAAAAAAGAAAATGGAAAAGTTTTGTTTCTTATGCTTATGCTTATGCTTATGACTATGCTTATGGCGTCGTGTGAACTGTGCTTATCATTGCACGCTCACCGTTCGTCACGCTTCGATGTAAAGGCATGGCTACCTCTCAAGATGGCGCAGAGAACTGTGAAGGGGACTATTGCATCCATTTTGAAATCACTAGCAAATCTTGCAAAGGCCTACTCAACTGAAAAATCCGTTTTAGCCTGATATTATTACGATGGACTAGCTGTCGTGAGCAGCATTTGTAAACTTAATTACCATGTGATGCTAATGTGACGTAATAGTCACATGAGCATTGGTCATGAATATTTGTGTATTTTTACTTCCGGTTATACCACTGAATTCTTTATGATTTTATTACGATAAAGAAATGTTTGAAAGCCATCTAATAAAAAGATCATTTGGTTATAAAGTCATCCCTTTGTATTGCAAGTATTATTAATGTAGATGTCAAAATCGATATAATCAAGTGGTAATTGAACAATTTTGGTCTAGCTTGGAAAAAACCTGATGCAGGTCTTGAATTCAAAATTCAAAACCTGTCCCAGGTCTTCCCCCCAAATTCAAAACGTACATTAAACAGTGGAAATAGGGTGTGGTTAGTTTTTAATAACCCTTACACATATACCTTGCACTCACAGTTAAAAGCTCATTCACACCTAAAATATAACTTAATAGGTTACGTGACCATCTCATAATCCATCTCAAAGAGCGTCACGGCAACCCTCACACAACTAAGTGCATCATTTAACGTAAGTGTTTTAAAAAATATTCAAGAAACCAATTGCCAGGCTATAATCCTTCACATACTGATCACATTTTAAACCCACGGAAATCGAAAATATTCATTTATACACCTTCGTGGTTCATTTTTGTCTATTCTGTCTGGTTGTTATCACATGCGCAAACGAGGCTGCCGTTGAGCAAGATATAACTGTGAAATCGGAGTGAAAAAGGGTGTTAAGGGCGGAGAGAGTTAAGTGCCAAATTATAGGGGGAAAAACCTCAAATACCTCCGAATCTTCATCTTCCTTGTATGTGTGCAAGATGATATAGCTGTCTCCCTCAAAGAATTGACCATAATCATTTTTAGGTACATGTTCAACCTGAAAGAGATAAAAACAACATTAAAGTAGTTTCGGAGCCTTAGATTTCATCAATGAATTTCCTTTAAAATCCTGTCAGATAATTGATAAAGATAAAGATAATTGTTTCGCAAGCCAAAACCCGAGAAAAAAGATAGGGGTCACCGTATTGGTTTCTGAGCTATAAGATGTCGTAAAAGGTGGTATTTTCAATGATTTGCCGCAGTTTTTCTCGAAATGTACGTAATCCATATGGTCTGAAGAATGCGAACAAACGTTTTCCGAGAAAAGGCCTGCGGACCATCTCAAAAGACAGATCTGAGGTTTATCTAGCAGTTTTAATCGTATGTATTGTTTGATGAGTTGCAAATATGATTATACTTATGATTATACCTCCATTATATAGTGTACAAGGTTTCTTGATTAATTTTTTCCGATATTTAATTTGGATGGCAAAATATTATTCTTTTTTCTACTAAAGTTAGAGTTTCTACGTTTTCAATCACTCGCTTACTAGTGCCCAGACTCCCCACGGTAATACCAATGCTCTCTAATAAAAGTGCGCTCGCTCGAATGCGCGCGGAACATGCGCGGTAGCAAGGGTCTGGAACTACTTTAATGTAAATTTTAGACGAAATGATACGGGTGAAAAACGCAATGCGCATACTCGGAAGTTTTAAATAAAACCATTGGAGGTTTAGAAATTAAACCGGCTTGAAAGTTAAGGCTGTCCGTGAAAAGTTAGTGCTTATTTTTTTTCCCAAAACATCGATTTAGTAGTTGTAGTATAAGTAGTTGTTCTCTTTCCCTGGTCAAATAATACACGAGAAATTGGCATAATACACGACAGTTGAATCGACGGTACTTTTATTTGTAAAGACGAACGCAAACACGAACACGTCTACGAATTCTCGCCGAAGTTTCGGGCATGCGCAGTGCGTTTTTCACCCGTGTTAGACTTTATAGGATCAGCGGTAGGTTTGGCTAACGGAGAAACGACGCCAATTTTTTTTTTCACTTCATTTTTTTTTCTTCACTTCATTTCTCTTCTCTTCTCTTCTCTTCTCTTCTCTTCTCTTCTCTTCTCTTCTCTTCTCTTCTCTTCTCTTCTCTTCTCTTCTCTTCTCTTCTCTTCTCTTCTCTTCTCTTCTCTTCTCTTCTCTTCTCTTCTCTTCTCTTCTCTTCTCTTCTCTTCTCTTCTCTTCTCTTCTCTTCTCTTCTCTTCTCTTCTCTTCTTTTCTCTTCTCTTCTCAGACGATTCAGCGATGTTCAAAGGGGAGGAATATAAAGTTCGGCAGCCACATGATTCTTAATTAGTATTTGAATTCAAGATATGATTTTTTTCTCGTAAAATCCAATGGTAGAACAATTAACGTATTCCTCGAGCTCTCTCTACATATCCCCCTATGTTTACTGTAAAAACTAATGACAAATTTGACACAAAATGACAAAAAAACTCTCGAATGTCGGGATTTGTGTCCTGTAGAGCGACTCTCCATATGTAGCCATGGAAACTGATTCGGAAAAGACCAAATATGGATTGATAACAACCTTATAAGGAGAAATGTGGAAATTTTTATGGATTTTTTATTATTTACCAAAAACATTTAAACAATTTCTGGTGTAAATGTTGGTAGACTTTTACTCACAAATTATGATTGTACTCGTTATATCATAGAATCTTTAAAGATTAAAAATGATGACAAAATTTCAATTCAGTTAATAGCTAGTTTCATTTTCCCCTATGCTCGACCTTGTTTTCCTACGTTTTTGTCCAAAAATTTGACCAAATGTTGAAAACTATTTTAGCTATATATAGTTTTAATTTTCTAGCATAAAACCAATTCTGAATTTCAAACGAGTTAGGACAATGAAATATCATTTTAGTTTTTTCTAACATTTATTTGTCTTATTTGAAAAATATACTGAATATAATTTTTGACAGTACTTTGTTGGCTGACTAGTCGAAGTAAAGTTTCGTATCAAAAGATCAAAAGATCAAAATTATTTTTAACTTTGAGTTAAAGAAACTTCTTCATTGAATTGGAAAGTAAACACAATCTCCATACAAACATACTAACACTTACAAGAAACTTGTTTATTCTCCAAACTTGAAGGCCGACTTTTTCTCCGGCTTGATTCCAAGCTTCTTCAGTCTCTGCTGCTGCTTTTTTAACCTGAAATATAATAAAACATTATTGCAAAACTCAAAAGTTTAGGATAAGAGGATCTCTTAAGATTGAATATAGACTGTTTAAGTATCTATAAGCTTTGCCCAAGATTAGCTAAGTTACCTTTCTATCCTCAGCAGAACCGACCAAAGCCATGTTGCTGTCTTCAACCTTATATTCTTTCTGTTTGACTAGCCCGCTCATGTTGCTAAGAAGAAAGTGTTGCTTCTTGTGGAAATATGCGAAGAGCTTTGACAAACGAAACGACGCCCAGAGCAAGTGGAAGTCTACCTTAACAAAGATGAGTAACTACTATACTGAGCAATGATTGGCTAATTTCTTATTTATTTTTGATGACAAATTATTTTGAAGTCGATATTACGTTATATGGAGGCACTTCTGAATAGCACTGCAGGAGATTGATATTTGAATAAGTCTTGAACTCTATATACCGAAAATAATCAACTTTGCAAAGTTTAGAATTATATATGCATTCTTTTAATTGAAGTATTTTCTCTAAGTATATGCTATGAAAATTTTCCAATATTCTACTCGCTTGTAAAATTTTTCACTAGAAAAAATTTACATATATTAACCGCCTTTTCTTGTACCAGCAGATGTTTTACAGACAAAAGAATAATTTGATTGAAATAATTTATGCAATGTGTTTCCCTCGAATATGAAACAATTCAAATTTGTTTGGTCAAAAATGTTATATTATTTCATTTATCTCTAGATTTCTATGCTAACTATTGCACATACTAGCTTTCAGAACATCTAATACTTTTGATAAAATGCTAGAAAAAAATTGTATATTGGGAGTTAGAAAATTGGATAAAATTTTCTATATAATTAATTGCCACTGAGGGCAAACTGTATAATCATTTATCGGCACAAATAATAAAGTTTATTTGCAAGGAATAGTAATATGAAGTTGCTACTGAAAACTTTTAATTTTAACTGATTAGAGAAGATTTTAGATTATTGTTTTCTAGCTTATATTTTTACGTTTTTGAAAGGAGTCAACTTATTCAACTTTAGAAAAACAATAATATCACAATCTATTATGAAGTGCCGGCTTTCTTGAGAATTAGTCAATTCATTTTTCTGGTTTATAAGGCGTTAATCGTAATCACCAAGATAATGGTTGTTATTTAAGATGTAAAGGAATTAAAGTAATATTGAACAATGACAAAAATTTCAAAGCTTGGATACCTTTTTGTAGGTTAATGTCCACCTTATTTCTAACAAAGTTCTACTGAAAATTGAATTTTCCACCATATTTCTAAGCACATTAAAAAAACTGTAAGAAATATGCTGCGAAAATTTTCATGAAAAATGCCATTAATTTCTAACAGTTTGAAATGGATAGAATGTTGGAAATTTACATTTCTTTAGAAATTTGTTCAGAAGAAATTTGCTAGAAAATGCAATTTCCACTTGTTTAAAATATAGAATAGATGAAAGTTCTATACAGCCAGAGGAATGACCCTAAACTCTGTTGCCCTTACAAGGGCAAGAAAAATATTATACCCTACAGGACTCGAACTCACGCCCCGTGGAGTTGTACTTGACTCACTCAAACAACTAACGGACTAATGAATGGAATTGACACTTGGAAAGATGTTAGTAATAAATGTATGATTCATCGAATACGTGCTTCATCGAGCCCAGCTATAAATGAGATTAACGACCTGCTCGCCACTAGAGCCTTCCATAGCTCAGTGGTTAGAGCATTGGACTGGTAATCCGAAGGTCGTGGGTTCAATCCCCTCTGAGGGATCGGATTTTTCCGAGTCCTTATTTCACACTCGATGAAGCATACATAGTCAATTGAAGAATTTCCGACGAGCATACCCGATCCTTTTACAATGGAGTAAACCCCCCCCCCCCCCCCCCCGGGGTTAGAGAATCGGACTGGTAATCCGAAGGTCGTGGGTTCAATCCCCTCTGAGGGCTCGGATTTTTCCGAGTCCTTATTTCACACTCGATGAAGCATACATAGTCAATTGAAGAATTTCCGACGAGCATACCCGATCCTTTTACAATGGAGTCCTCCCACCCCACCCCCCCCCCCCCCCCCACCCCGGGGTTAGAGAATCGGACTGGTAATCCGAAGGTCGTGGGTTCAATCCCCTCTGAGGGCTCGGATTTTTCCGAGTCTTTATTTCACACTCGATGAAGGCGAGTTGTGCCTTGTAACTAAGATATAAGTCTTTAATTTGCTTTTAGTGCTCACTCCACGAAAAACGTAAAAAAGAAAGACTTTTGTGGTCCCCAAAACCTAGGCCGGACAGTCCATGCAATAAATGTCTAAATTACCACATTTGCACAATTGTCAACAAGCCATGTTCTACAAAACTACAACCTGAAAAATCTGAACTCGTTGTACCCATCTTGGGGGACTTCCAGTCCTTCCACCTATTCCAGGGGCGGTTGTAGATGGTGTAGCACACATGGTAAGCGTAGTAGCAGTAGTATCTGTAGTACTTATAGTTAGTGTACTACCAGTAGTAAGTGTAGTATCTGTAGTAGGGTGTAGTAGATGTAGTATCTGTAGTATATGTAGCACCTGTAGGAGGTGTGGTATCTGTATTGCAGTTCCATTAGTAGGTGTAGTACATGTAGTAACTGTAGTCAGTGTAGTATCTGTAGCACCTGTTGTATGGTGTAGTATCTATAGTATCTGTAGAGCCTGTAGTAGGTGTTATACCTGTAGTGTAGTTCCAGTAGTAAGTGTAGTACATGTAGTATATGTAATCCCTGTAGTAGGTTTTATACCTGTAGTATAGTACAAGTAGTAGGTGTAGTACATGTAGTACCTATATCTGTAGTATGTAGCGACTCTTCTCATCTATGTAAGTTGAATTCTTTCATTGGAAAGACTCAATTCATTCAGTTTAACTATAGGAGACGGAGACTCTGCGCGCGCCATTATAAAAACCATAATGTGTGCCCCCGCCACATATGGGCTATTTTTACGTCTCTCCTTCAGTTACTTGGATAACGAAGGCTTTGCTTAATGTTAGAGCTGTTCCTTTTGATCAATAATTATCTTATGGTTTCACTAAAACTAGGCGTATATGATTTAAAGCTTAATGCATATTCTCCTACTACTGATTGCTACAAGTTTTTCCACGTATACCATTGGTGCATGGAATGATCTTTCAGGTGTGACCGTTAGTTGCAGTTTTTAAGAAAAACCTTGAACAAGAAGTCATCTAATATATTTTAATTCAGTAGTACCGCCTTGGTGTAATGTGAGCCACGTTTCCAAGTAATAAACAGAAACAGAAACAGAAACGACTTTCACGTACACGAAGCTCACGATCGAAAAGCAGTCCACATCACTTGACGCTCAGTTGCTTCATCAGCTAGCTAGTTTCCTGACTAAACACAAAATCACTAATAAGTAAATGTGACTTTCTGAACTGCCGAATAATTTCTACGTTTTGTTTTTGATTTTGTTGTTGTTTTATTTCAGTTGAATGATGTTGCGTCAGAGGCGCTATCGTCTTTGAAATAGCAGGATTGACTATACTGGGACTGGGTCATAATTGAATTCAAATCTATCATTTTTCAGGGCAATGCGGCATTCTGGTACAACCTAAAGGCGGTGCCTTGTACACGAGACGATTTTTAACGACGATTTTCAGCGCAACGGCGTAATTGCGTTAAAAATCTTTCTCGTGTAACATGACACTTGGAACGATTTTCCTTGCAATTTTCGCTTCGGCAACGCGTTGCGAGGTTTTGAATCCAAGTCAGAATTTCGCAACACAAAATATTGCAAGTTGTTGCAACGTTGCGCGGAAAATCGTCGTTAAAAATCGTCTCATGTAACACCGCCCTAAAAAGATCAGGTGAGGGCGATTACTCCACGCTTGGTGCCCTGTGTTATATATGTGGAAACAAATGGGGTAAGAACGACGAACTGACTCAATTAAATGTGTAACTCGAGTGTACAATCACGAACATAGCTAGAGGAATTCCAGGGGACGTGGATTATCAACTTCCCCTCCCCTCCCCTCCCCTCCCCAATCCCCTTCCCCTCCCTTCTAGTTTGCCCTTGCAATCACTTGAAATCGTACGTGCAAGAAAAAGTAAAACTCGTTTATAACAAGTTCTTAACAAGTTCTTACTTGCGGTTTAGCTACAAAATAATAAGAAACACTTACAAACTGATGAAACCCTAAGTGATAAAGCTTATTAAATCTCTAAATGAACAACTTGCAGTTGAGTTAAGATATTTGTAAACGAGATACTTAACTTTGCTGACATTTCAAATCTTCGCCCTTTGTCTGGATAATCATCGAGATCTGCTTTAGGACTACTCTTAAATAGCATGCAAATGTGATAACCAGTTGCAAACCTTCATCCAGCAGTAGAAAATAAAGATCCATATACTAAAATACAGCATAACTTCGGGACGTTACAAAGGAGCTCGATGGACCTAAAATGCATATTGTTAACGCAACTTTGTTGATCTTTCATCAAAATACTTTTGATTGGTTCCTCTATGTCCCCAAGGATTTGGGACAAATATATTAGCATCATAATGAAACTTCGCCGAATAGACTACCCCAATTAGACATTAAAATTATTAAGTGTCTAGGTAGCGCAGCGGTCTAAGGTGATATCTAAAGGTATGGATTAGGGTCCGGATATCGTCTCCCTCCCTGGCCTTTGGGCTAAGGCAACTGTTTTATGTAGCACCGGGATAGCGTGGATGGGGCCGAAATCTTCATCCGTAACGTAAGTCGATTCGATGTCTCAGCTTCCTTGAATGTCTCGGGAGAATCGTCCCAAAATTTAATTTTTCCTTTTTTATTTTTCAGTTAAATAATCATTTCTACTTTGTGTTCGGGGGGTGCATATCTAACAGCCAGGTTCGAGCCGTGTCGGGGACGAATCCTTTTTCTATTTTCTTTTTTTCGCTCTTTTTCTATAACTTTTTCTTTTTTTACCTGAATATCCTGACTACTTATTGTCTTGCTACAGATACTGATGTTTAATTTTTACTTTTACTTTTTTAATTATTTTGGATCGTTCATAAATATATTGAGATATTGATTAATATTCATGATTATTAATATATGGATATCGTTTAATTTCTCTATATTTCTTAAATGTGCGATCGAATATCGTGCGTTTTTATGCGTTTTGCAATTACCCCGCTAAACAATTGCCAAGTTAATCAAGACACTATTTTTTAAAGTTTAAACTCAAGCAAAAGGTATATTTTTGGCTTGTGTGTATACTGTATAAACTGTCCATCCAGCTGGGTAAACTGTCGCACGAAACTCCTGGCTACTCCCCTGATAGACCTGGATTCCCCTCACTCTTCTTGGGAACTTTTACGGAAACAGAACTTGGGGTAATGACTACTCAAAATGTACTAATAGCTCAAATAAAGGTTTGTTTTGGAGGAGTGAGAATGCGAACGCGCTTGCGCAAAGGCCGGCATGCAGGCAAAGAGAGAGAGAAGAAGCCTCTATAGGTCGAATATATGGATCTGTTTTCTTCTGAATTTTCTTTACTCTCCTTCTTTGGCCATAATCCCTCCGATCGAGTAACGTCAGTAACGTCAGTAAAACGCTACATTTCGACAATTTAAAAGGTTAAGATAAAGCACAATATTTAGGCCGGGTCGGTAGTTCCTTCAGCTAGTTAAGCTGGTTACGTTTCCCAGGAAGCCGACGGTGCGCTCTTTACCCCTCTCTCCATCAGTGCTCAGTTTTAAGGGTATTTGAAGCTACTTAAAGCTACACGGAATGGAAAGAATTAATCGAAGTCGAAACAGAAAGCCGAGCTAGCACTAACCAACCAAATAAAAAAACCAATTGTTTTTCGAAAATTATTGAAGCAATTGCGCTCAAGTATATCTGAGAGTGATGGAAGCTTTTTTCCATTTCTAAAGGTCTGTTTATAGTTTGAAAATCATGAAGCAAAACGTAATAAACCTTCAGCAAAGATCCTCCAATAGAGTAACGACAGAAAAGAGTACGAAAACTCCATGTCCATGACTTAATTATTTTTATGAAAATTAAAAAAGTTTACCTTCTGCAATCAGTTCTCTTTTAACGCGTACATCAAGGATAAAACGATGCACCCGCTCAAGCAAAATATTCATCGTGCCCCTTTTTGGCTGGGTTATTTTAATAACCAATAAATAATGGTAGCTAGGTATTGAATATAATAAGGTTAATTTTACGCACCGCTTTCGATCAAACACATATAAAGTTCTTGCAGCAACCTATTCATATGAAAACATATACTATTTCTGTAAGATAATATCGTGAACCTAATATTAATATCAGCGCCAACACATTGAATCAGCTAGAAAGAGGCCACTATTGACAAAGGAGGCTAGGACTCGATATTAATTCATTTACAGCTATTTCAAAAAACGTTGAACACTGAATTCTGCATTCTGCATACTGAATAGTGCATTCCAAGACTTACAAATTGCATTTTTGATCATTTCCGTTGTCGTTTTGCCACTTATTTGCCTAGTTATAGTTGTTTTACAACGCCTCTCAGACAATTCAAGCATATAGAACAGCAAACAATAGAGTCGTTTTCGTATGAGTGGGAAACTTACCGCGCCGTACCGTGACCGTGTCAGTGCCGTAATGTCTATAAAAACATTCGAAATTCATGCCGTAACCGTATCGTATCGTAACCGTGCAGTGTTCCCACTCATACGAAAACGACTCTAATTCCATTGATGTATAGCATTTCATGAGCATATTATTGAGCGCATTGTAGTTAATTTAATCATATGACCCGTACGGTCCTGCTCGCGCGCTCTTAATAAAGCCTCCAGAAAAGATAATCGCGGCCGTACGGCTTTGCTCGAGCGGGCCAAAAAATCCCGTACGACCCTGCTCGTACTATAACTTTATTTGTATTACAGAGATTTTAGCACTTTTTAAAACAGAAAAAAAAAACACAGGTCATATGATGATAAAATGCTTAATAATTTAGTAAGGTCGGGCCGGACATATGTACGGCATCACCTCGAGCCAAATATTTTCTAATCCTATCCTCCCAATCAGTCAGTAAGTACATAGTTTCACTATGATACTATGAAGTCGGCAGACAACTGAAAATATTATTCACTGAACATGATCGATCATGCATACAGCACTCGAAGTATGCCATTGAGTACTTATTGATCTTCATGGCAAATATTGGAATTGATCTCTGATTTAACTTCAATTGCACACATCTGTACCTTGAAACCTTAAAGAATCACTGGAGTAGTAGCACCTTTCCTAGTGGCCTGTAGGCGTCCTTGACTGGTCTCCCCATACCCAGCACGACCTTGTGAAGCGCAAAACATGGTCACTCAAGAGCTGACCACACAAGCCTCTTCATGGTGAAGACCGACCATGTGTCCTACTCGTGGTGCCCTTGTTATCAAAGCAGAACAAAAAACAAAAAACAACAACAACAACAACAAAAAAGCAGAACATGGCGGATCTTGGGGAGTAAACCCTGAAAACAAATCCCATCATACATTTTAATGGGCAACAGGCTAATAAATTCCCTGCGGCCGTGCATGTCGGCTTCGCTGTTCCGTCGAGTAACAGGGATTGCCTGCCAAGGGGCACTATTTCGCGCCGTTTAGTGCCGACATCGTAGGCGCACCCTCAGCCTAGTACCCAGGCGTTCCTCTGCGAGCGCGAAGCGTGAGCGAGACCTGGGGTCACTCTGTGACGTCACGTAAAAACGAGAGACGGGAAAGCCTGGGGACTAGGCTGGCGCACCCTTACGTTTATGAGATGAGTATTATAGGAGTACTCAAGTATATTAAGGCTTGGGTTGTCTGCCAATTAGCCAGAATTTTGTTTCTTAAATAATTATCTTGCTTTTAGAGATATTGCATCAATATTTTTATGGGAGCTGTAGATAAAAAAATGTGACAGATTGAGACCAAGTATTTTGAATTTTCTTGGTCACGTGACTTTAAGGCAGCAAAAACGGTTTTTTGAAAATGGGGAGTACAAAGCCTCATTCAATGAAGCTGAAATTCACATTTTTCTAAAGGTACTTAGAGCACATATATGAATTAGCCTTTGCATGTGGTCTATCGATGTTGAGAAAGGAGATATTTCAGAAAAATATATATGCAAATTAGGTCACGTGACCTATTTTCTTAAATAACTCTTTATGTGAGCTATTTTTCCAAATGGAAAAGGCTGATTTGGAAAGACCTTTCCGAAAGAAACAAGAAAACATGCAATTCATAAATATTGAAATGTTTGTTGTGTACCCCATTTCTAATTGAAATTTTTCAGTGAAAAACATGGTCCAGCAAGTCACGTGACACTCCAACAAGAGTCAACACTCATGGAAAAAATTTCAGTCGATGGATACTAAATGAAAATTACCAAAATATGGAAATTTCCACATTGGATAAGTCGTGAGATTCATATAACCTAAAATTCATACAAATCGATCAAAACCCAAGCCTTAATATACTTGAGTATTATAAATGCTACTGCGTACGAGGTAACCGACGCCCCACGTAGTATGGTATAGTGGAGGAAAACATGCGAAGTCCATATATCAATGCTACCGTATCTGGGGTAACCGATGGAGAAAAACTAACTAGAGTTCTAGCTAGAGATAAGAAACTCTTAAATTTGGCAGCCTAGCTGGAATATTCGTACGACTAACGACAGTAAGTACAACATAAGGACAGTAAGGACAACATAAGCCAGAACAAGCCACTGTAATTATATGCAGAGAAGTCGAAAAGGCGATATAGATATCTCTGCCCTGAGTGAGGTTCAACGCCCAGACTCTGGCAACATCAAAGAAAAGAGTCACACCATTTTCTGGAGTGGTGGTTCAGATAGAAATGCTGAGTTGGTTTTGCCATCTCCAACAAGTTTGATCATATCACTCCTGTACCCATAAACGGCAGGTTAATGACAGTTCGTATTCCACTCAAGGACAACAATTATCCCACTCTGATTAGTGTTTACACCCCGGGGGGGGGGGGGGGGGGGGGGACTCCTATATATAAGAGGACGGGGATGCTCGTCGGAAATTTTAAAAGTGACCCCTAAAAGGTACCAAAATCATATCCGGGGTAGGCGTGGCAATACATGTTTTTACCCCTAAAAGGTACCAACTCAAAAACACTAAAATTTAACATTTTGCATATTTTAGTCAATCAAGCGATCAATTGTGTCTATTTATATACGAACAATTTAATGGTCGTGCAATCCGATCTTTGTTTCCAGTATTTAATCGTTGATGGAGGAAAAAATCACCCTAAAAGGTACCAGCTAGGTCTCTAGTAGTCCACTAAAGTCTGGGACACCCTAAAAGGTACCAGATTGCTGATTTTGACCCCTAAAAGGTACGACGAGCATCCCCGTCCATTTCCGATCGAAGTCCCCCCCCCCCGGGGGTTTACACACCCACAATGCAGCGTACAACAGTTGAGAAGGAGAGTTTCTACGAGAAACTCAGTGAGTTTACCGTTTGGTGTCTCTACTTAGTGTCGTTGGTAAGGTCTTTGCTGACATCCTCCAACAACGACTCCAGCATCTGGCAGTTCAGTCAGTTTACCCTGAATCTCAATCAGGGTACAGGAAAAATAGAGGCGCTATTCATTGGGAGAACTAAATATTCTTTTCCGCCTGTATTTCAAGCGATTCCATTACAATTACAATAATCGTATCTCATATAGTCAATATCCATCCATCCATCCATCCATCCATCCATCCATCCATCCATCCATCCATCCATTTATTCATAGTTACTCAACATCCAGTTCTCTGATTCATTCATTCATATCCAGGCCTTTCCCGATTACTATGAACAACTTTTGATCCCTTTTTCCACTTGGGTACTCATTTGAGCAATATTTCACATTTCGAGCAGATTTCGAGCAAATTTCGAGCAAAAATTGTTTTCCAGGACGCATTGTTTACTGCTTTGCCTCATTTTTTTCATAATATCGAATTTCAAAGATAGAAAAATGAGAAGAACTGAAGGTATCGCTCTTAAGGCGCGGAAATACGGGTAAACAAAATCGTGCAACATTTCGAGTAACATTGTTCCCTTGCAAGTTGCAGAGCAAATTGCTTGAATTTTTATTATGCATAAATTATGACGTCACGTTGCACCGCCTTTTACTGTACGCTGTTACGTTTACACGGCCTTTTCGTGATTCGGCTAGTTCGTCAGTTGTACAAAGACTGTTGTCATGGAAAGACACGCGTGCGGGCTTTTCCCTTGGTTTGTGTTTTGACTATTTTGAAGCTACATTCATGTAATTACGATAGTGAAAGCAAAAAGAGTCTATATAAAACTGTTGTACGAAAAACTCTGAATAAACTAGTCTGAAAATCATATCTATTACAACTAGTAATAAAGAATTGCTAAAGTTTACTTTCCAGTGTAAATATAGTTTTATATCTATATTATATTTTATCACAGGCTCGTAACATGGTATATTTTCGTCCCACTGATCCCGGGTTTTTACGGAAATTTTGATTCCTGAGCCCATATTTTTAGAAATTTTTGATCCCTGATCCTTGGTGCAAAAAACTGAGCTGATCTCTGATCCTGACCCAATGTCCTTGATCCTCGATCCCACCCATTTGATCCCTGATCCCTGGCCTCTGATCCCTGATCCTGGCCATAATTTGCAGCTTGATGCATGATCCCATATACCATGTTACGAGCCTGTTATCAGTCTTCCCAGTAGGAACCCGTTCATTGAAACATTACGCAAAATAGATTGTAAGATAGAGTATATTCTGTTTAACAAATAGAACAGATTTTAACGTGCTCCGTTCAGTAATACAGCACGCAGAAAGTGACGAAAGCACGAAAGAAGTGTGAGTGTTATATCTATCTCAAATATTTTACAAAATGATTTATAAAATATTTGAGATATAACGCGCGCGCTGATTGGCTGACTACCATGCATCTTTATGTCAGACGACAGAGACATGGCTCGCTCAAATAACGTCGAAAATATTTTATAAAGGCAATTACAATACTCAAAAATCTCAATATAAATTTTTCACCTTTTTGAGCAACTTTTGAGCACTATTTGATGTTTCAGAGCACTTCACTGGCATTTTTGGCATTTTTCGAGCACTTTTTTTTATAGGAATTTACCAGCGCAATCGCGCGGGTAAGGCTTATTCATATATCTCATCCCACCTCTTCGTCAAGGCCGAAGGCAGCCCATGTCCATACTAGTAGAGAATTTTCGGTTAGCTCAGGATTGCGTGACGACCCACAATTAAAGAACGTCTGCTTCGCTATGGCAACGGTAAGCATAATTGCTTCATCATCGTCGAAGGATGTGAATAATTCATGTTTATATTCGGATGCAATTAGCATAAATCGGGCCGTTACCAGGCAGGTTTAGTTAGGTCATCCGTGAAAAGTATCTCGCTCTCTCGCTCTCCGTCCTTATAACGAACAAATCATGGAAAGCGAGAAAGTTTCAAGCCCTACAATTTCTGTTCAGGACCCAATGGAGAGTCTTCCGATCCTGATACAATCGAATGATACAGACTGCAGTGATGAGGTAGTTGACTATAGCAACTGATTCAGGGATGATAAACATTTCAAATTGGGAATGCTCGAATTTTCTTGTTGGAAAGAAAAACTGTAAAAGTATCTCGCCAAACTGTAAAAGTGTATGTGCACAAACTGGCTGTCAAAACGACTAAATCAGCATATTTATTGTTCACTTTTCACTTCATACTTCAGGAAGAGCTTATTCAATATGAACAAGAAGCTGAACGCAGTGATAGAATGGTTAGCCTTGCAGGTAAATTGCTTTTTTCAGTTTTGTACCAGTTTAAAACCAAGATATAACTGATGTAGCGATTTATAAACTGTTTGGGGATTTAAGACTTAGTTGACCGTGCCGACCTTCAGCTGTCAAGTTTATCGTAGAATATCGTATACATAACAATCTGGGTAGAATCTGAATCAAGTCTTCTCTACTTTTTGAAAAAAACATTACAATATATATTATTCTGTTTGTTGAAAATGGTTTTGATATAACATATATTACATTTTATTTTTCGATGGAGAAATAAGCGAATCCAGTCAGTCGATATCTTGTCGGTTTTAGTCGATAAGCGTTCGCGCGGGTCGTTGGGATGCCATCGCCGTTCGGTAATGATCACACCACTATTTTATCGGCTGTTATTTTTGAGGATCTTGTTTTTGTGTTTTACTCTTTAAAATCACATAAATGCAGCGTTGGTCAATGGGCGCTTGTATATAAGGAGATAAGTAGTTAGCTGGGTGTTCATGGTTGAAAGTTTGTGGCTATTTGTGACGATCGGAAAGTGGATTGCTGATCGCCTTCTACTTTGACCTCGCATCAGGTAACTTATGATTTCCTCGGATTTAAGATATTCCCAAAATATTATCATATTTTGTGTAGATGTGTAGCTATCAGATAAATCACTTTACTATGTTTATTTGCTGTCTTTCTGTGGGATGAAATTAGGGCTAGGTTGTGATATAAAATCGAAAAAAATTAAGTCTTAAAGCGGTGGCTTTGCCTTGTACGCGATAAACACTGAACACGTTGTCAAGCTAAATTTCGTATTAGAGCTTTTTTACTTGAATATTGGCGGCTTTCTCATTCATTTAAGCTGCAGTTGATTGCGTATTTTTCTCCGTTTTAAAAACACACGACAGAAAACAATAGCAAACGCACCTATGGGAATGCTTTGACTTATAAAGATGTTAGATCTCGTTCGAAGTGCATGACGAATTTCCACGAATCTGTCGTGTCGAGATTATATCATTATAAATAAAAAAGAATTATCACAAATTTCCCCTCTTATTTTATGTTTAAGCATCTTTGCCATAAAATATTTATCGAAAGCTTCAAATATCTGAATATTAAGCTTATAAACAATCTAGGTCGTGCATACTAACATCTTACTTTTTCTTGTTCAAGTCGATTTGCGATTTGATTTGTCGATATTTTGAATAACTTTTTTCCCCTTTTGTATTCTGTGTTATTGTTAACATTTTTAATACACCTGTCGAAGTTTCCTCACTCTCCCTAAACCCTCAATGTTTAGGTTAACAACTTTCCACTGACCGCAAATTTCATTATTTTTTTAGCAGCACCGAAAATTGATAAATTATTCCGCTTGAGCCGAGCTTTCTCGCTACCATCTCTACCATTCGTGGAGTGGCTGGCCCTGGGTAATTTTTTTCCCTACTCTCCAGTGGAAGTGTGACATCAGAAATGCCTGAATTTGACATTTAACTTTGCTTCTTCCACTTCAAAAATGTCCAGTAATAATAACAGCGAATTGTTTACGGAAAATTCCACTCCAAAGAAAGGGAAGAAAAAGTTTCGATCCTTCAGTTTGGGTAAGAGTTGTTAGATTACATATAACCCATTTCTTTTTATACACAGAAAGAATGTTTTCTAATAATATGAAGAAGGGCTGTAAATTTTATAATAAGTTACTATTCTTTTAGATTTACAATTTAGTGTAGATTTCTAAAAATGTCGATTCATTACAGGTGCAATCCGCTCGATGACTCAAATAGCTTTTTGACACATCAATGTTTGTACCCGTTTTTTCCTTCGCATATCTAATGTCTGCTTTACTTGCCAATGACAGTTTTTACACAAAAAATCAATGGAGAAATTGCTTTTTGTCTTTCGTGTCACCTTTTTGTTTAAGGCACTAATCCATGGACAACAAAATATCGTGCTAAACCCACACTAGTAATTATCATAACAAAGTCCTTCCTATATTACATGTAGTCACTCTTGTGATTGTTATTGATAAATGCTATGATCTTTGCTGGCTATTCAGTACTTGTTAAACTGTTTTTCATTGAGTTTAATAGCTAGCAAAAGATATTTGTAAATAAGTTTTAACTAAAATTAACTGGTATACTTGATTTACATGTAGCAGAGCTCTACTTGTTCTACGTTAATGTGATTAAGTATACTATGGTTGGATCTGGAGTACCTTGCAAGCAGGGATTTTTCCTTACTCTTCTACCTCTGTAGAGATGCAAGTGAATTGTTTCTTTAAATGTTGTTATCATTTCCTTTCTGTGCAGTACAAGATATCAATTTACTAGTTACATAATATATGTCCTTGATGTCTGCAGAGACTGTTGATGACTTGTCCTGATAAAAATGACATTGTACAACAGATTTGCAAGATAGCTTATACTGTACTTTGTGTAAAAGCTTTCTAAGGCCCACTCATATCTTGGGGGCCATTTATTGTATGAAGGCAATCGAGTTGTCCCTGCTATCTCAGATAACTTATTTTCTTTCCTTTTAATTCCCCTGGCACACTAAAAGCAAAGGTCAATTTATCCTGGCTACCATTGATAACTTGCTTTCATATTAACACGGCCTCAGGCAAATTCTCTCTAAAAAGGAAGTTTTGAATCAAACTTTTGGTTTCCTGTTGGTGTTTGCAAACACTTGACCCCTGGCTTGATAATTTACTGGTAAATTAAATTCTTTTTTCAAGAATTTAATTTTCAAAGAAAAGAAAACAATCATAAAATGACAATAATTGTCAATAATGTTGTAATGCCATATGTAGGCAATAGAATTTATAATATTAAAGGTTTGACGTTAATATAAATGCTATAAAATAAAATTGTCCTCTTTAATTTTTCTTAGTAAATTACTAAGAAAAACTAAAGAAGGCAATTTTAATTTGTAGTATTTATTTGTCTGTTACTGCCACAGCAATAAGTATTGATAGGAATTGTTTTTCTTATAATTCCAAAAATAGTTGCATCACAACCCATGAGCTCTAAATCAATTGGCAAGTCAGTATACAGTACTTAGCATCAGCAGTGTTCTCTCCCTCCCCCCAAAATAAATAAATGAGTAAACAAATAAATATTATTGATATATATAATTGATATGAAATATTTTTACATTTTAGAGATATATTAAGGTGTTGATTAGAGTTGTTTATTTTTTTTATTTTTTATTTTTTCACAGCTGACACATCGCTGCTGTCTAGTTTTTCCAAATCAAAAAGTAATGATTCAACAGAAGCAGGAGAAACACCAACTAGAAGTATGTCAAGAACAGGATCAGGTAGATTATAGGTTATAAATCTCTAGAAGTGCTGTCAGCTGGCATTCAACTGCTGGGCTTTCTTTACAAAAATAATTCTGGATTGCAGCCTGTAATGATTTATATAAGTACCCATGGTGCTTATAAATTTCATTTTCATACACCACACACACAAAGAGAGAGAGAGGGGGGCACTTAATTGAATCATTATGGTAGTGTTAGTAATCTTTCGAACAACTTTGAAGTCATGTATTATTTAAGGAATAAAAAACGGTTTCCCATGTTTGATAGCCTGATCAAAACACGCTGATGTTGGGAGAACAACAGAGAGCATAGTGGAAGCACGAGCCGTAGGCAAGTGCTTTCACAGCTCATGAGTGTTCTCCCAACATCACAAGTGTTTTGATCAGGCTATCAAACATGGGAAACCGTTTTTTATTGCTTTTATAAAATAACTAACATGCAAATAGACGAAAATAGGAAAAAGAAAACACCGGTGAAAAAACAAATTGACGTGAGTGTGTTTGATACTCTCAAATACGGGTTTTCAGCCAATCAGAGCGCGCGTTATATAAGAGTTATTTTATAATAGTATTAGTATTATTAGTATAATTTTCAATATATAAACAATCCATTGGAATGTGGTAATCCCATTTTGTCAATCAAAGTTACTGTAAAAATCCAAAATACAAAGAACTACATGTACTTATATCAAAATGATCTTTTGATCATTTGTTAGGTTTTTAGATATCTTTTTTATTATCTCTAGATTTTTTGTTTTGGTTGATAGAAGTGAATAACCAAATTCCAATAGTTTGAAGGTCAGAGTTCAAATAATATCAAAAATTGTTGTAGTCACTGTAATGCAACTGTCACATAGTGCAATTATTTTTATGTTCACTTGCTATTAACTGTAATTATTAGATTATATTTATGTATTATATTAATGTCAGTATTTGAATTTGCTACCTACATGTAATTCCAACTTTCCTTTGTCTTGTCAACATTTTGTACAGTGTACAGTCTTATATTCAAATTTGTGCCAAATTTTGTGATTTTGTATTACCAGCTAATCTACTATTCTTTTCATAAGTTTAAACCAAAAAATAGTGTTTATAGTAAGTTTCTAGCCCTAAGGGAGTGGTGTGTGTGTGTGTGTGTGGGGGGGGGGGGATGCACTCCCAGGTATTTTGTACATGACATGGATGCTCCGCCCACACTCTCCACCCCTTACCTTAAATATACCAAATTTTGGTAAAAAGGTACCCCTTGAAAAATGAATCATTAAGTTTTTCTAACACTATTAAGTTTTTATAAAACACTATAAGAAATGGCATCTCTGAATTCTTGGTTTTCATGTGACATCATCGGAAAAATTCATGCTTCATATTGATCACATTTAATTTAGTCTGAAGTATGTTGCTTATATACCCTAAGAGAAGTTTTTCTTGAATATTTGAGAAATTTTCCTCGTTTGGTTTTCGAGTTATCAAAACTTTGTCACGCAACACTGTCACGCGTTTTCCTCAGGACGTAAAACGATGAATTTGTTAGAAGTAAACACACATTTGGCTTGCTCTATGAATAAAACCATTGTTTATTGGGTATCTGTATCAAAATATATGATTAAGTTGATATTTTAAATGATTTTGCCAATCATATTTATTGTCCGCCATGTTGGTGTACTAAAGTTGAGCACCAATATGGCAGCCCCATACATTTCTTTGTAATAACTGAGTTTGTAAAACCGTTGATATCTTTGCATCGCAACATCTTTTGGACTCAAAATTTCCTGGAGTTATAAAGTTTTTCCTCCTCTTTAAGAGGATGTGCTCTGATTTTACTCCGAGACGTGAGATCCGCTGTTATTTTGATGACCTGTGGAGTGACACCAACTGCGAAGTGCCATACATTTCTTACTAAAAATTGAGCACTTCAAAGGTCAATATCTTCGCAACAAAAGCTCATTTTAATTTGAAAATTCGTGAAGTTACAAAGTTTTACTTGCTCTTTAGAGTGATATTACTTTTATTTCACTCAGGGCTCTGA
Source organism: Telmatactis stephensoni (assembly GCA_029948255.1). Classification (NCBI taxonomy): domain Eukaryota; kingdom Metazoa; phylum Cnidaria; class Anthozoa; order Actiniaria; family Isophelliidae; genus Telmatactis; species Telmatactis stephensoni. Next base: position 231,050 of record JALIZF010001409.1, read on the forward strand.
AAATTTTTCGATGACGTAGGTGAAAACCGAGAATAGTCCTATTTTAAGTTCATTTTCTCTCAGTATACGTTAAGTCCTTACTCTTTCCTTTTTTGCTCTGAAAGCATGGCTCAAGGCATTAGAATCAAAAGTTGGAATAAAACATCTCACTGATTAAGTTTTCCTAAAGTTACAACATACCATTGATTGTACAGGTCTCCTTTGAATTAATGACTTGTATTCCTTTTGGTTCTGAAAGTATTACATGTAGCTCAGTGCATTTCTTTTCCTGGGGAAGAACAAAACACTGAGGTTCCATCCACACAGAAAATATGTAATTATAGACAACTATATGTAAACAGCTCAAAAGTTCTCTGTTCACATCATCATTTTCACTTCGTTTTTGCCTGTCCATTTGAGTACTAATGAACATATGCCATGACTATGTTGGTGGCCATTTTTCCTAGGATTTTTGAAAATAGCCATTTACGACTGTCCACACAGAAATGATAGATGAGTGTTTATGAAAATAGTCACTTTGAAGTGCATTTTCAAAAATGAGTATTGACAGTGGAAACGATGAGTGTTTTCATGTGGAAAAAACGTGTAAATGATCAAAAATTTATAAGCATTTGCACACAAAACATTTCCGTGTGGACAGTCCTGAGCCTGGTTGCTCAAGGACAATTAATACTAATCCATGAATAAAATGAATGGTTTTCTCAGGATTTACAGTGCTGTGCTTCGAACCGTGGCCATTACCTCAAAGTTTTTGATTACTATTTGGCATCTTTTTGACAACTTTGAATACCACTAACCAATTAGATATTGGTGCTTCACTTTGATCAGTTCGATAGGTGGAGTTTGTACATTGATGTTAAGTAATGATGTACGACATGTATACAAACTCTGCCTATCAAGACACCAAAGTGAAGCACCAATATCTAATGGTGAGCAGTATTCAAAGTTGTCAAAAAGTAGTCAAAAAGTTTGTGGTAGTGGCCACAGTTCAAAGTGCTGCACAGACTGTAAATCCTGGGTTAATGCTAATAATCTTTCGAACAACAGGGCCCTGAATCAAAAGTTGAACAAATTATAAATCGCAGGTCAGCACAAGTTTTCCTTAACTTACAAGATACTATGAAGGGCCTTGGATTATTATTGACTGGACATGCGCATATTCCTTTCTTGCTCTGAAAGACAGTGTAGCTCAGTACATTTCTTTTCCTGGGGGAAGAACAAAACACTGAATCAAAAGTCGAAACAAAATATTACAGGTCAAGACAAGTTTTCCTAAACTTACAAGACACCATAAAATTAATGACATCTTGCTTGCAGTATAAATGACTTGTACTCTTTCTTGCTCTGAAATTGTAGCTCAGTGCATTTCTTGTCCTGAAGAAGAAAATACTGAATTAAAAGTGGGAATGAAACCACAGATCAAGACAAGTTTTCCTAGACTTACAAAACACTATGAATGACATTATCCTTGAATTATTTATAACCTGTATTCCTTCCTTTCTTGCTCTGAAAGTGGCAGCTCAGTATGTCTTGTCCTAAAGAACAAAATACTGATTCAAAAGTTGAAATGAAACAGTCTGAATAGCTGAAATGATTTTTATCTGACAAGACACCCTGCAAAGCAGAGTCCCTTGAATTGATAACCTGCCTTCCATACTTGCTATGAAAGTGATGCTCATGCACAGACTATGTGTAACTTCTAATCCTAAAGAATCAAATGCCCAATACAAAGTTAAAGTGAAACATCATAGATCAATTTTTTAAACTTGTGAGACACCACAGAGAGAATCTCATTTAATTATTGATGATTTTGATTCCTTATTGGTTGCAAAGGGAATAATGTTTTGGTTTTCTTACATTGGTGATTGGGATATTCCAATACATGTGTATTATTTAAAAGAGATTTTGTGTGAAGATAATTCCATCACACAAGTTGAAAGACTCTATACTCTTCGACAAAGTGACTTATTGCTTAGAAAAAATAGTTATAAGTTTTTAAGGATTTATCTATTTAGCAATCTATACACACTAGAAGGCTGTCATTGAGATGTTGAATTAATCCCAACTTTCTTGGTCAACAAGTCATACATTTATAACTAGAACAATGCTTTATGGTTTCATGAGGACATTTAAATGCTAAAATGTCAAAGTGGAGAAGTCCAAAGAAAATCAAAGGTACCCATACAAGTATAGCAGAAAGAAGTTTCTTGCTTTGTTTGTGGTGTTACATTCTGACATATTTGAAGATTAAACTTGTTATTTCAGACTAATATTATTTTTTCCATATTCTGCACCTCATTTGTAAAATGCATCAATAAATTCCTTTTTTTTTACTAATATTTATTATTGATAATTCTTTCCATTTAAATAATCCTTAATTTCTTTTTTCTTTTTCTTTTTTCTCAATTTGTGTATTGTGACAAAATGTCAGATATCTTGTTTTGTGACCTACAAATCATTTTGGAATATATTTTTTATGGTGTGTGTAGCTTGGACCATGTAGATTGTTTGAAGTACTGTTTAAATCAAGAACCATACTTCTGCTATATTTATTGATGAAATTTGCTAGATTTAATTTTCTGTTATTGTTGTACAAGTTATTATTAGATGTGTGTGTGTAATGTCTAGGAATAATTGTCTGGTGTGACACACAAATATGTTGAGACTATAAACACTTTCTTTACATTAAGTTCTAGCCAATAAAATTGTCACCTAAATTGTACCGTACACATTATCAGATCACGTACTCAAGTACCTGTATACACCTATTTCAAAAAACGTTGTCGGACCAAAGATCCAAAGCATATGCGACTCACCCGAAAGGGAGTATGGGAAAAAATCATTTAACCAATAAAACTACACGAATATCAAGACGGCATCCACATTAGGCTTGCTATACCCTTATACAACACAGAACTTCATTTCTTGATTTCTAAAATCAATACTAAAGCCAAAAAATGAGTTACGTTTTGCATCTACCAATGCTCCCTTTCGGTCTAGTCGCGTATGCTCTAGGTCTCTCGACCGACAACCTTTTGTGAAACAGGTGTATATACACTCAATTATGCATGTAAAAAGTATTAATTTGTTATGATTACCAGGCTATTGAAAAATCTGAGAGCATAATACACTATTTTAAAAACTGTTGCTGCGGTTCAAAGCAACAAGCACCACGTCAAGACCAAAATGGATGCTGGTTTTATGTTCACTTCAGTTGGCAATGTATTCAATAAATAGACTTGTTTCCACAGAACTAATATTGCAAAATATTAGCATTTTCAAGCACTTGTTAGTATATTACACTCAATTCCGATGATAATTAGTCTGGTTTGATAAATTAATAGCACAAAACCAGCATTGATTTGGGTCTTGACTCAACATTATTTTGAAATAAGCACGACCGTACATTTATAACAGATTACAAACATTGCGGCTGTGATGACATAGAAAACTTGAAAAAATCACCATTTCATTTTCATATTATTAATGTTCATCACATATATTTACAGCATTTACATATTGCATCCTCCCTTTTGATCTTGAATTCTTTTTCAAGAATGTGGATTAATCAAATTTCCCCTCTAGTTATATTTTTAATAAATATTTTGAGGCTAAAAAAATTGTCCTTGTCCTCTTGAAAATTGATATCTCTTCTTACACAAATTATTTACTAGTAATTAAATAAAATTACTCCAAATTGAACAGGAAAGAGAATTGTCAAGACAAGCGAAGCTGTTAAAGATAATTATTTTTGTCAACTCTCAGTCCTTGGTACATTGTGTATTGAGTAAATAATTATTTTAAATTACAAACTTGTAGCATGTATTGGAAATTCAGTATATATAGGTTCTAGGAACTTTGCTGGACAGGAAAGTTTATCAATTTATATGGGGTGGTGAATAGATAGTCATACAGTACAGTAGCCCTCACAAAAAAGTCAATCATACCAAAATTTTGCTCTGGTTGAGATGAGACTGTTAGGTTTTTCGCATGCATGCAAGACATTTTTTCACCGACTTCCTTTTATACAATTCAAGACAGCTCCAAAACAGCATTTTGCAGGAGAAATAAAATTGGACTAAAATTTAGCAAGACCCAACTGTACAGTGTGTTGAAATCTTCTATTTTAGTATATAGTTCATTGGGTGTTAGTCTTACATAATTGTACATAAAAGATAATAATTATTTTACTTGACTTAAATCTTGAGATTAAAATTTAGAACATTTTTTAAACTATTGTCTTGCAATCTCATTCTAGTCTTAGGTTTAACATTATTGTCTAATTCCTGTTCATTCATGACACTTTTACCTTAAACTACATGTCGTGTATGTCATACAATTATACAATACAGTACAAACTTTACAATACAGTGTGTTTCATTTTTACCTGAATTATAATATATCAATATACATACATGAAAAAAATTAATGAAATATTTTGATAATGGTTATCTAGAATAACTAAGAAGATAACCGTATAGTTTAAATAAATTACAATTTTTATGCTTTTGTACAGTAAGTAAAGTTTTCTTTTACAATGTGCAAATAAGATTTTTTACAATAAGCAAAATTGTTTTTACAAGGGGAAACATATCAATTTATAAATATAGAGATATATTATAATAAACAAATGATCAAATCAATGCTTCATTTAGTAAATCAATAAATTAACTAAAGATGAAGTTTAAGATTTATTTATAAAATAACTCTTATATAACGTGCGCTCTGATTGGCTGAAAACCCGTATTTGATGAGAGTATCAAACACGCTCACGTCAATTTGTTTTTTCGCCGGTGTTTTCTTTTTCCTATTTTCATCTATTTGCGTGTTAGTTATTTTATAAAAGAAATAAAAAGCAGTTTCCCGTGTCTGATAGCCTGATCAAAACACTTGTGATGTTGGGAGAACACTCGAGAGCTGTGAATTAAAGCACTCGCCTACGGCTCGTGCTTCCACTACATTCTCTGATGTTCTCCCAACATCACGCGTGTTTTGATCAGGCTATCAAACACGGGTAACCGTTTTTTATTCCTTAAATGAATATAACGAAAATACATGTAGATCATGAGGGTGTATTACAGTCTTTTTGTGTATGTACAAAAAATCTTTTATGTGTGTTGCAGTGCCAGATGAGGGAACTATAACCTCAAAACTTGAGGCTTCTTCATCATCCAAGCTTCAAACTGCTGCCAAGATGGAAAAGAAAGATGTAAATAAGGTAGAAAATATATTTTGGAACAGTTTTAGCTCTACAGGTGCAACTTTAAACAATAAATATGTACTTTTGCTCAATACACTGATCCCATGATTCATATATACAATAACAACAACAACAAAACAACTGCAGCTTAATGAAGACGTCTATTAATAGTTTGTATGTGCATGGTAAAAAGTTTTCTACTCAAGTGATAGCCTTTTTTATGTTTTTTTTATGTATGTATAGGTTGACAAGAAGTTTTCTGACAAGTCACCAGCAATGGGGAGACGTCAGACTAAGGAGTCCTTAAAGGTGAAGTAGACTTTTTTCATTTAATTGTCATGAGTAATTTTCCAAATTATTAAAGCCTCTTTCCTGTTATCTGTTTCCTCCTTAACTACATGCATCTCATCGCTTAAGTTGGCTCTAGAATGCATGCTGCTTATAAAGGTGCTGCTACTATACATAGGCAATGTTTGCTGCAACTTGTCTTGCCATGTTATTGAAAAACAAGTTGCAGCTAAACAATTGCAGGGATATTACATGGAGCAACACCAAATGTTAAGCTATATTATTTATCTTTTTCTTGCAATGCTTTTGAGCAATGCAGCCTGATATATGATGCATGCTGCAATGACTAATGCAACTTGTTTTACAATGCCATTGCGAGAGGAGTCACAGAAAAAAATTACACCTGCTTGTCTATCTGTTTATTTGTCTGCTAGTCCATTTGAATGTTTGTCCGCTTGTCTGTTTGTTGGTTTGTCAATCAGTCTCTGTACTGGCCTGCTTGCCTGTCTGTCGACTGGTTTTTCATGATCTATCATTGACACTGATCAATTGTTCTGTATATATATGAAAATAAATTGTAATCTTTACAATGATTACAATAAGTTTATACATGTATCCATCTTTTAGGAAATTAAGAGAACTTATAGAATGGAACAAAAGAAAAGATCCAAAGAACTGTCTAGTGCACTTACAGATCCATCAGTCACAATATTATCATCATACCTCAAGGTATAATAAATTATGGGCTTTGCTTATAGCGTGTTCCAAAAATCTGAGCCATGGGTCTGCATATACCCAGCAATTTTATAACCAATTAAGTCCCCTTACAAAGTGGGGGATAGACTGTACGTCAGACCTTGGGTGCATTTCCACTATGCTTTTTAACTAGCCTAACATCCCTTTAGGTGTTTGTTTATAGATCAACGTTAAACTAGTTTATGATATAGCTCAATTATAACACACGTTCTGATTGGCTGAGAGACCACCAAAATCTATGCTCTATTTCACCTATTTTGCTCTATCTCGCCTACGGCTCGTGATTTTCAAACTTTTCTCTTGTTTCTCCCAACATCACGCGTGCTCTATTTCACCAGTAGAGTCATAGAAATCTATCTTCTATTGCTTATAATAAATAAATTGTCAACTGTTTCCACTGCAAAATTATTTGATGTTATTATGTCATAAACGGATCTAATTACCAACTGCAGTCATTTCAGGAAAAGACAAGTTTTTACAACCTTCAATAAGAAATAATCAAAATGAAGAATAGTTATCTAAGATATACAAAATATGATTCTAGGGTTGTTTGATAACAAACGTTAAGTAAATAATCTGACAGATATCTGTCAACTAGCGTGTTCCAATTGGTTCCTCCAGACAGGAGGACAAGCCATCTTTGCAGGTCACTTAGCTTTTATGTGATTTCCTGTGTTACATGTATAGCATGTATTTTTGGCCTTTCTTTACTGTGTAAACAATAGTCAGAAATTTTAAACTAGCGTAACTTTTCCCTATGGTGTTTCTACTGTATTTCTGGAATTTTTATACTAAACTAGCTTAAAATGCCTTCAGCTAGTGCAAACTAACACATCCCTTATTGGTATCATGAACCAAAGACTGCATATATGTAGAGTTGATCAGTTGTTGCTTAATAATAAGGCTCAAATGAACTAATAAGGATACAGAATACGATATAGTATTCAAATGAATGTCTTTGTAAGCTACTTTAATTACAGTACTAACTTGTATTTATTACTTCCAGATTCGTGGCACACTAAAGGGCTGGGCTAAATATTGGTGTGTAGTTAGACCAGGCATGTTAATTATTTACAAAAGTGCAAAGGTAAGCCACTGTTCATTTTAGTTAGTACATGATTGTATCCATTCCATTCTGCATTTTCAATCTTAAATCTTCCTTTATTTTTTTGTTATTAGCGCCGCCAGTGGATTGGCACAGTATTATTGAACTCCTGTGAGCTGACAGAAAGACCATCCAAAAAAGATGGTTTCTGTTTCAAGCTGTACAATCCTTTTGAGCATTACATTTGGGCAACAAAAGGACCTAAGGGGGAGATGGCTGGGGCCATTGTACAACCATTACCTAAGGACCATTTGATTATGAGAGCACTGACAGAGTCTGATGGTAACTGTTACTATTTTCTTGTACATTGTATAACTGTATTTTTGTTTTAGAGCAGTTTTCACATGAGTGCAGGGTTTGTATGCCTCCTGGAATCTTGGAAAATTCTGGATTTTTATTTTCTTCCTTGAAAGTCCTGGATTTTTTAATAAATTCTTTTTAATAAATTCCTGGAAAACAGAAACAAATCAATGTATGTTTACTGTACATAGTGTTCACGTAAAAGGTCCATTTACATTCCTTTATAATATTACTCCATCTTTTTAGAGAGAGTTTAGAGAGTAAAATTGGTGAGTGCATTGTCTGGCAACAAAGGATAGTAACAATTTCTCTCCAGCAAAAAAATGTTGTTTAGAATGTTCAGAATTTGAAATGAACTTTTCCCTGTGCAACATTTTGAATGTGCCTCATATTGAATATTCCTGTGTTATGACAGACTTTTTTCTGCAACAAAATCTAAAATTCAGTTGCCAAATGAGAAAAACAAAGCAACTGACATGTATTGCCAGCTTTTCTTCCTACCATAATTATAATCACTGTGCTGCTATGTAGTTACAAAATAATATTTATATAATAATTATTAATGATATAATAATAATAGTTAATTATGTAATAATTATTATATAATGTACAATTACCTAGTACAAATTTTGTACAATAAGTGAATTTATAACCAATGATAAAAATACCTGTTTTTCACAGGGAGATGTTGGATGGATGCCTTGGAAGTTGGTCAGCGTCAAGGTTATAACTTACTTAGGGATACAAAGGGAATGTAAGTAGCATTTTGTTTCTTTTTAATCTCCTTTATACAGAGTGTACACCATTAATTTTGTTAAAATTTCAGGGTCAGTGACCTTTATGGTAAAGATGAGGAGAGTCGAGAAGTGAGAGAGCAGGAACTAACAGCTCCAGGTAAAGTCATTCATAAATAATCCTTGAATGGTGTTTTGGTTGAGTGACCATGTGCAAAGCAATTCAAAATGAGGCTCTTGAAAATCATTAACCAATTGAAAATGATTTCAGGGTTTTTTAAACATATTTTGACCTAACATTAACTCAAGAGCATAGGGCTCATCGAGGGGGTCTATGTCTATCTTTCTTTTACAATTTTTTTTTACAAATTTTGTATGTTTAGTGTGACTGGAAAAGAAAAACAAGAAAGAAGAAAAACTAATATTAATAAAGCATTATGTAAAGAAAGGATATAATACTGTTAATGATTTCAGTTTGTTGTACACCTAAATTTATTATTTTGTACTTATATAAATATTAAATAAATGTTTAAATTCTAATTCATTGTTGCTATAACTCTATTACAAGACTAAATACGTTCAAAACAAGTCAGAGTAAATTTAAACAGAGTTTTTTAATCACTAATAAACTAATTAGTGTTGATTTTTTCTGATACAGATGCTGATGATGGTGAGGACAGCAATGATGGAATTGTAAGTGGTGATGTTATCATCTTAGCTTTACGAAAGAAAGCACGAAACAAACCTTTAGTATGTGAAAAAATCCACAAGTTTACCTGCAATTTAACCAAATCTTCTGATCACAGGAAAAGTCTGACTCAGAAGATGAAAAAGAAGATATTATTGAATTAAAGCAAGGTAAACAGTTTCCCAAAGAAATAAAGATATGGAGTAATGACAGAAAAAAAGGATGAAAGAGTAGAAATTAGGCAGATAATAAGGATAAACTAATTCAACCAACAGGATCTGGAACAATCAGATTGTAACTTACATTTTCCCAAATGAACATATGGAAGGTCAGACAAACAATATCCCAAACTTCTTGATTTTGGAGACTGAGATTTTAAATTTGTTAAATTTATTTATGGTAGTTTTGTCAACAGCATAAAATTTATGTGACTGTTTATACTGTTTATTAATCAACATATATTTCAAAGTGCTAGCCGTCTCGATAAAGAATTTTGGTTTGTGCTGTAACAATACTGTATCTATGGATTGTGGGATTGGTGTATTAAATAAAAAAAAGGAAAAAATAATAGGAAAAAAAAAAAAAAACCCAGATAAATAGATAATGAATGTCAAAGGAAAGAATAAAGGGAATTTATTGTACATTTTTACATGTGAAAGAGAATAAAGTGGACCATGATGGTGGATGTAGTTTTATTCTATTTTATACATGTTTACAGGACCAGAAGAGGAGGAGGAGCCCTTTGAAGAGACTGTTTATGTTGAAGAAAAGGGAGAGGAATATCTTGGACAGGTAAATTGTTAACTTAGTATTTACGTACAATCCCCTGAACCTAACACAACAAATGACTAAATGGGCACTTAAGGGGGCTTATTCTTAATATTTTACCCTGTACATGTAAAGGGGAGGGGGGGGGGGGCTTTGTTGGGAGAGGCCCTGTAAAGGAGGGGCTATTCAGATTGGTAATACATGTAGTATTTGGGTATTTATTATGTATGACAATAAATTTATAATAACTTATGTGTACAGTGGTTGTTACATAATTTTGTCAACTAAAGATCTTAGACTCTTAGAATGCCACTTTTTAGTAATTATTTAGGCCCATTTCTACCTCTGAAATGGTGGTTCACTGCTCTTGGCATATTTACAAATTCAGTAAATGTTTTTATATTCAGAATAAATTGATTTAGATTAAAGAGGTCTGCCTTGAACCACCCCTGGTAATGGCCCTCGTGTTCTAATAATTTTGATACAAGTTGGTTTACCCTTATTACACAGGAAGGAGAAGCTACTGAAGAGATTGAAGATGACAATAAAAGTATTCTATGGGCTTTACTTAAACAGGTTGGTACATTTTATGTGTATACTATGCATTAAATTGGAGGGGTGGTGCCCACAAAATTGGCCAAAGTTACTACTAACAGTGTATTTTGGTATTCACTCCACAGTTGCATTCATTTGATATTTTGGCAAACATGTAGGGAAGTCTGCTGATACCATTGTAGACCATTTGAGAAAACTCGAAAAGTAATCAGATAGGTCACTTGACTGTGCTGATTTCAAGGAAAACTCTTTAATTTATGGGCAGAAAATAAATTTATCATCTGCCAGTAAATTTACCTCTTGATAATATGGAGAAACCAAATCTTTTCAATTTATGCAAATGTAGTTTTGACTTGATATATTTCAACAACTGAATGTTTGCTGAATACCACCCACTTCTATACCCAAAGTAGCACTTCAGTGGACACCTTGGAAAATGGAGCTGCGGCAAGTCTAAAGAGACATGTGCCCACAGGACAGTTGAAAAAGAGCTGGAGCACACAAGCCTGACCCTACAAACATGCAGCTGCCTCAAACACCAGATTAGGTGTGGAGAGGAATGAATAAATTGAATGAATAAATGAATTGCATTGACTAATTGTGTTGTCATTCTAGGTAAAACCAGGAATGGATTTATCTAGGGTCACTCTACCAACATTTATATTAGAGCCAAGATCCTTCTTGGATAAGCTGTCCGATTTTTATTACCATTGCTACATCTTGAGAAAGTAAGTGCTATCTTCTGTGTTTCAGTGGGATTTTATTCCTTACTACATTCTATCTTTCTATCAGGATTTACAGTGAATATCACATCTTGTAAAAGGAAAGGTTTTCACAGTTATGGGGTTCACATGGTCAGAAAAAAAAAAGAAAATGCAGTCATGGAATTCTTTGAATGATTCTAGGCATGGAAAAATCATGATCAAATTTAGGGAAAATTCTTTGGCTCATGGAAAAGTCACGGAATGTTAGAGTTTTTTTTGCCAAATAGGTTTTTAGATGGGTAGGAAATAGGCATAGAGGGAATGCAACACTACTAACATTATTTTATACACGTACACGCATAAGAAAGTTGGGGAGAGTTTGTGTCAAGCACAATGTATTGTACAGCCTATGGGTTTTATCAGTTATCAGTTTGGATAATAAAGTCATGGAATTTTGTTTTCTTGAGCCCTGAGTGAGACAGTTTGAATGTGAGAGAGTTTAAGGGGATAATTCATAGATCCACAATTTGCTTGAGTGAACATGGAACAGTTGCGCAGTATTCCCACTTTTTCCTAACATACTCTTAGAATACATAAATTCCAAGACTTTTTAAGCAATCTATGTATGTTTGTGCTGTATAGACCCATTTCATTTATTCCCTCACTGGAGGAACAAACAATGGTTGTTCTCTCTGTTGAGAATTGATAACTTTTGTCATGCAAACATTTTTCATTGTTTTGACCTCCAGTCAGGGAATAAGTGAAATGGGTCTATACTGAGAAAACCATATTTGGCTTGTTGGACGTACCAACAGTAGCTAAGATGGAACACAATGCATAGTGGATCTATGAATTCATTTGGGCGTGATGGTAGCAGAGATGACATACTTACAGTATACCTCTGATCATATTAACTCAGTCTGTCATTTCATTGACCTAATGATATTTGTATTTATACTGTTCAGGGCTGCTAAGGAGGAATGTGCTTATGCTCGCATGAAGGAAGTTGTTAGATGGTATCTGTCTGGATTTTATAAGAAACCAAAGGTTAGTGGGGGTATTATATAATGCATGAATGAATAGATGAATGAATAAATAAATGAATGAATGCATATTATATGGATGAGTGGAAAGATGGGTGAATGAATTAATGAAAAATGGAGGGATACATGAATGGATTGAAGAATGAATGGATAAATGAATGAATAAATGAATGAATGATCTAGAATGGATGAATGAGTAGATTAATGAGTGAATTAATAAAGAACAAAGGAATATTATGGTTGAATGCATTAAATGAATTAATGATGATTCTGAAGAAATGATTGAATAAATATTATTGGATGGATAAATGAATGAGTGAGTGAGTTAATGAATGATGTTTGGATAATAAATAAATGGTGGATGATATAAGGAGTATAATTTAAATGTCAGCTATAATAGGTGAACAGATAAGTGAATGAAGAATTTAGGAATTGAAGTGTAGAACTTGAAATGACCTATTACTATGTTGTCATCAGGGTCTCAAGAAGCCATACAATCCCATCATCGGAGAAACCTTTCGCTGTTACTGGAAGAATCCGTCAGGCAGCAGAACGTTCTTTGTTGCAGAACAAGTATCCCATCATCCTCCAGTGTCAGCATTCTATGTATCTAATCGTCCTGATGGCTATGTATTCAATGGTTCTATCCTTGCCAAGTCTAAATTCTATGGTAAGATATTAAATTGGTTATACTTGGTTTCAATATTAAGTGGGTAGTTGGTAGGTATGCTGGTTGCAATGAGTTGCACTTAGAGCAAATTTCGTATGAGTGTGAAAAGGACCATGCCATGCCGTGACCATGTCAGTGCCATGATGTCTATAAAACATTCAAACTTTTTGCTGTGACCATGCCGTGCCATTTTCACAGTCATACGAAATCTACTCTTTACTGATAACCTGTTTGCAAAAAGGCTTCATCTGTAAAACATTTGATGAATTTATCACAGCTGCAATAAAAACCTGTTCTTCTAAATTACAGTCCAACATCTCTCATCAGACATTAAAGAAAATACACAAACTTTTGAATTTATTGCAGATTTTCATGTTTCAACAGTCAATGAAATGGGTGGCTTAAACAATATCACAGTTAACACCTTTCTGCATTCTTTGTTATTTGGTTGCTTACTTCTTACCTGGACCATTACTAAATAAGTTCAACTCACTTGTGTGGAGAAAGCTATGTTCAAATAGTTAATTGCTTGTTCTTAAGGCTTGCAAGCAGATGTAAAAAGATGTTCTATTATCTCTTAAACAGGTAACTCCACCTCAGCTATCCTAGATGGTACTGCAACCCTGACGTTATTGAAATTTGGAGAAGAGTATTTAATGACCATGCCTTATGCCCACTGTAAAGGTCAGTGATAGAGTCGTTTTCGTATGAGTGGGAAACTTACCGTGCCGTACCGTGACCGTGTCAGTGCCGTAATGTCTATAAAAACATTCGAAATTCATGCCGTAACCGTACTGTATCGTAACCGTATAGTGTTCCCACTCATACGAAAACGACTCTAAACCAAAATAAGTACAATCAGGAGAGCATATCAGGAGACACAGGGTCATTCTCCGGTCCTTGCTGAAAGCACTCGCAGTGAGCTAATTGGAAGTAAGATTGAGAATAAAAATATATTAGATATAAATAATTTGATTCTTCTATGTTGGTTTAATTGTTTAATCCAAGCTTCCAGACAATCCATCCATCATCATGCAGGGAATAAATAACAATAATAATAATAATAATAATAATAACTTTATTTGTATAGCGCATTTTCCGATGTGCCCAAATGCGCTTCTCATGAAACTCTTTACAATAATACTACTTATGATATATAATGCCATATACAAAAAATACTATTAAAAAACTATGTTTATATATTTGCAATTCTAAATTGATAATATCTAAGAAAACTACTGATCTAAAAATAACTATAAAAATTAAGTACCTATTATTATGTTATAGGTATGAACTGTGCAGAAAGGATGCTCTTAAAACTTATAATTGAAAATACTATGAGGAATTGAAAAAAAAACTAATGCTTAATTACAATAAAACTATAAATTAAAAGCTTCCTTAAACAGATGAGTTTTAAGATTCTTCTTGAAATAACATTGTTATTCATTCCCTGATGATGGATGGATTGTTCGAAAACTTGGATCAAACAATAATATTAAACCAACGTGGAAGAAACAAATTATTTATTATAATATCTAGTTATGATTCCCACATACAAAGAAATTCTAGATTTGATTCTGCATAAAATATATTGTTCAAAATGTCACTGTGAGTAAAAATTATTGCTGCATGTGCATCATGTGATGTGATGGGTTGCCCTATGACTGTTTTTAAACCAATAGCCAGTAATTTACAAGTGCTGAAAAATTTAAGCATTTCCCGTGCCTTCCCTACTAGTGCACACTGAATTTGAGTATACAGATAAAATGTGAAAAACCATCTTTCATGTGTAAAATGGCCATTCACACAGATATAATCCTCAGTCTCAGAAGCATCACAATTATTCACAGCTGAGAGACCTTGAGCATGTATGCTTGGTTTCCAGTCATGAATGATTGGTTAAACAGAACCCTTCATGGCTGGAAATAGAGTCCATTTTTAAAAAATATTTCAAATGTTTTTGCTGTCCACACTCCAAGTTTTAACCTGATGTATAATTTTTGAAATTTTAAATAAGACTTTTTTACATACTTAGTACGGATGTTCTTTTCTCTGTTGCCTCTTCACTGACCCTGTATTTCATAGGGGAATGATACAAAAAACATTAAAGCAGCTCTAATGTGGAAATGTGCTAACTTAAAATTTTTCAATGTCATAAACAATGAATGTAAGAAAGACTTTGCTTTTGTTCAGGTATTTTGATTGGTACACTGACCTTTGAACTTGGAGGAATGGTGACTATTAACTGTGAGAAGACTGGCTACAAAGCAGAGATAGAGTTTAAGCTAAAGGTATAGTCTTGAGGTCATTAAAAGAACCTAAGGGCATTTTCCATGAAGTGGAATGAGCCAGCCATATAATACATCTCATTTCTTTGGACTGGACCTTCCGGCTAATGCTATGAAGTGACATACACATTACCACTCAAGAATTGGCCATTATGGCAGGCTGCCCTAGCTTAGAGTAGATTTCGCATGACTGTGAAAATGACATTGCAAGGTCATGACATGGTTACGGCAGGAATTTTGAACCTTTTTGTACAAAACACTACATTGGCACGGTCATGGCACAGAGTGGTCTGTTTTACACTTATATGAAAACTGCTCTAGTGTTTCCACACAACACTGTCTTATCTCCCTACTGTATTATACATGTAAGTGCTATCAGTGTACATAGCAAAGGGCCTTTGTACATAATTTCCCTATAGCTATGTAGCTACATGGACAGACACTCATACAATGTGTAAGTTGCTACAGTATTTTATAAAAAGTATCAATATGATTAATTTGTTCAAAATTTGGCATGTGACGTATGATGTTTCAAAAACTATGCTGCATGATAATGTGTAGAGTACTTCCCTCCAACCCACCTCCCCCCTTTGCTACCCTGTGCTACAGCTCATGGTTTGTATGTTTGCTCCAGCCATTCTGGAAAAAGAGTGGTGAGTCTAACTACATTGCTGGTAAAATCAAGATGGGGAATCAAACATTGTGCAAGATTGAGGGCAAATGGGTAAGTGATTAGTTTTCACTGTTTGTCAAAGCTACATTTGTAGCCTTAATTTACAAAGCCATGTAAAAGTTTTGACTCCTGTTAAAGTAATAAAACAAATTATTATCTTAATACAAGCCAAATATTATATAGATTCCTTGAAGGACTCTAGGGAAATTTTTTAGGAATTTTCTGTGGGGGTAGGGTGGGGTGGGATCTGGGGGACCCCTCCTCCCTCCCATGGGGATTTCGTCTATTCCAAACATCTCATGTGAATAAATAAATACATAGGCAGCTGTTTGAGGCTTTTTCCTTAGGCCAACTGTATTATTTGTGGATTATCATTTACATCTACATAACTTTAACATTATTTTGTTTGTTAGGATGGTGAGATAATCATCGAAGACTTGAAATCCTCTAATCTTGGGGTGAGTTCGTCAATTTTGTTATTGCAAAATGATATCCATACACCAAAGCTTTGTTTACACTAGCAACATAAGCACAGTTGCAAACAACATATGCACAATGTACTTTTTATCAGCAGTACATGTGTTTTCTCACTGATAAATTCAATATTACTGCATTATGTTGTTTGCACTTTCCCAATTCACATGAAGGGCATAAGCATAAGCACAAGCAACATATGCAGACTCAGTATCGCACTTATCACAATGGTGTGGAAAAAGGCAAGCACTGCTAATGAGCAGTACAGTACTGAGTCTGCTTATGCTTTCGCTTATGTTTATATTGCTAGTGTAAACCAAGCTCAAGACTAGAGTACAAACACTATAATCGTGCAACATAAATAGTACTAAAAAGGGCTACATTATGCTAATCCTGTTGTTTTCTACTGTTTAATTAGCGCTCTTTAGTGTTAAATAGTGCAAAGTATTGCACGCTGTTAGAGTGCTTACAATATATCCGTGAAAAAGTTAGCGAACTAAATTGTACTAAATAGCGCGAAATCCTTTGTTTTCTATTGTTTAATTAGTGCAAATTAGTGTAATTTCTTACAAAGTTTTTCACGGATATACATGTATTGTAAGCACTCTATTAGGCTGATTCCATAAGTTGGTCTGTTCTCGTTCCCTTTGGGCTACCTGTGGTGGTCGACTGATCAACCTCCTATCTGGAATCAGTTGATAGGACTGAATTTTCGAAGTTGTTGCATTTTTCACGTATCAGTATATTACGTTCTTCTCATAAATTAATATATATGTTTCAGGAGGATGAGGTTTTGCCTGATCTGTTTTGGGAGCCAACGCCCGACATCAAAGCCCAGCGACTCAAAAGACATTTAGTAGACTTTGATAAACAAAAAGACAATGAGTCAGAAAAGTAAGATTTCGATCCATTAAGTTAAACCACTTTCGATATATACACCTATTTCAAAAAAGGTTGTCACCGCTAAGAGCGATAGGCGATAGGTAATAGGTCATTCCAAGACCGCAAAGCACTATTGATTTCTTAATTAAGCCATCCTAAATCTTTCTTTACACTCTTCCATCAAATATTTGGCTATTCATATGTAAATCAATTAGAAATCAATAGTGCTTTGCGGTCTTGGAATGACCTATTACCTATCGCCTATCGCTCTTAGCGGTGACAACCTTTTTTGAAATAGGTGTATATTGGTTGATTGACTGGGAACAAAGCAAATCAAAACAAGACTTGCACGATGATACAAACTGCGAGCAGTCCCACTTTTCCCTCCAGAAACTTGCCCCCATTTCCGCTCGTCCACATATTCTAAAACCTCGTCGGTACTGGGTCTGGAGGGAAAAGTGAGACTGCTAATCCACAACAGGATAAGCTTATTTTGGTTTGGTTTGTCATTTACAGTGTATACAACCAAGAAATGATTGAGTTGCGTACATGTACATTACATCAAATGTGACTGAAAAATACACAAAAAGTTAAAGTTCGTTTAAATTGTAACCATTTCAGGCAATGGATTCATGTCAGTAATGCCATTCGAGCCAGTGATCAGGTACGTACAATAATAGAATCCGTCGTTCAAATATATGAAACTGTTGATTTAAGTGTCCATTGCGCACTAATTGGTGTACACTGTACTCTCACACACACTACCACTACATTGACTGTTTTAAGCATACAACTCTCAGCTCACTGGTTCGCTTTTACCGAGGGAGTAAAACAAGAGGACCAGGAGAAAAACCCTTGAAACGAGGGTGAGAACGAACTAACAAACTCAAGCTACATGAAGTACGGCGTCCAAGAATCCAACCTGGGATCAATGACTGGCGCACTCTCATCGAACGACCACCTTTCCCTGGAAAAGATCATATCCTATTGAAAGGAAACCGACATTTTATATCATAGCCATACCTTTAATTGATGCTTTTATCATATTTATTTCAACATTAATTTGTGTTTTCAGGAAAAAGCGACCCAAGAGAAGTTCGTTTTAGAGGAAGCTCAGCGTAAAGGTCACAGAGAACGTAAAGAACAGGGTGTGTCATGGGTGCCTAAACTGTTTGAACAACCAGCTGATGGTGATGGGTCTATCAACAGATGGGTTTATAAGTACACCGAGTAAGTACAACAGTACAGTGAAACCCGTTAATACGGACATCCACGGCCAAAAACAACTGACCGTAATTACGGGATGGCCGCGATAACGGGGTATTAGTTTTTTACAAGAGGTGATTGGCTGGCGACCGTGTTTGTATCAGAGGACACAAACATAACACAAAAATCTTGAAAATATTTAATAAAAGTAATATTTAACAAATTGAAGATGGTTTTGAGTTGTCTGTCCTCTTATTGACACACTCTTGACGTCACAAAATGTTTAAAACTCAAGTGGAATCACGAGCGTAGTGAGTGGTTTCACTGCAAAGTTTTGAACATTTTATGGCGTCAAGAGTGTGTCAATAAGAGGACAGACAACTCAAAACCATCTTCAATTCGTTTTTTACAACAATTTATTTGAGAAAAAAGTTAAAAAATCCTTTTCAAACGGGGCAACAGAACAAGCGCGCGCGCAGAAACGCGTCAGCAGTGTGTCTGTCCTCTTATTGACACACTCTAATCAACCAATCAGATCGCGAGATTAGTATCAAGTGTTGTAAAAAAAACCCGATGGCTTATGTTTCTGTACGGTGATATACACACTCTGGAAGATGTAGAACACTTGAAAAGCAATCTTGAGAAACTCAGCTACCCAAAACTTGGATCAGTCAACGATGCTATCTTTGCTCGGGCGCACCCTTTGGCTACTTTACTTTAAATTGTCGGATGGCTCAGGATTTTACTTTTCTTGTGCTCTACATTTCCCAATGTGTTTATATCACAGTACCTAGACATGCGCGCGCGTTTTATATTGCTTAATGAATATAGCACCGCTGCCAAGTTTCTAGTTTTCTTGTATATTTTATATTTTAACTATTTCATCTGCTATTATTCGATAGTGTGCGTCAGTGGGACCCCATGACAGATCTGATCGAATATGAACAAGATGGCATTATTAAAACACGCTATCGTCTCAAAGCTCCTATGATTCGTACAACGAGCATTCTAAGTGTCAATACACCTGGTACAAGCAAGAAACCTTCCAAGAGAAAGCGACCCTCGTCAGGACGATCACGCCTGGGCGTGGCCAAGGGGTCCCGTAGGAATTCTGCAGAACACTCTGGTGCGTCTACCCCAGACTTAGAAGGCAATAATAGTAGCATAGAAGATGATTATGATGAAGTTAGCTTAAAAGAAGGCATTGACCAAGCAACTCTTGACAAGACCATACAACCATTGAGGGATTTACAGAAAGAATGTGTCCAACAAATGAGGGCTATTCGTAATGATCTAAGAAAGCATTACAGCTCGCATCAAGATGAGATTGCATCGTTGCAGTTCAAAGACTGGGTAATAATTTCATTACTAGTAATATTCCAAGCATTTTTCCAATGGTATTTGAGAAGGTAACCATAGTTACCGTTGCCCTTAGTAACAATTTTTTATAATAATTTTTAATTGACAGGACGATAAACAAGACTTTGTTGCCATTAACAATGTCTTGGATTTTAAATTGACCGCGATCGACAGGTTTAGTAAAAGCATCGTGACGTCACGATGGGAACTGCATTGCACGTGTTTCCACGCCCTCTTCAGAAACCGGTGTCAACGGACTTTTTTGAAAGAAAACGGGCTTTGTACGATCACGTGAAAGCGGCCATGTTGGACTGAAATGAAAATTTGATGTTTAATTTACATAAAAGAGAATTCAAATCATCGGGTGAAGAGATTCTTGTTTCTGCCATCCAAATGGCTGTCGTTACGTCATCGTGCAAAGCTTCCAATCGTCTGCGCGTGCGCCGTGTTTTACGTCGCGTTGAATTTTCTAAACTTATCACCATGACGACGAGAACAATTGACTTTAGTCACTATGGCAACAAAGCCCAACAGTGATACCAATAATTTAAAATTACCAATTTTATGAACAAAAAAAATTAAATGGATTTTATTATACAGTAGAGTAAAGGTAATAGGCACGTGCTTTTGCACTTTATGATTTCAAATCAATAACGATGATAAAAATATAATAAAATTTATAATTGAGCTTACTTGATTACGTCTCATTTATTAAGTTTTCTCATTTGACGAGTCGACTCATATTCTCCTGACCAGACATCGACCGAACTCTCACATTGGGCCAAACTACTCACTGGGTTTATGTTACTCCTTAAACTCCTTGAAAACCTCCTTGAATTTCATTTTTCATATACATCGAACAAAAAGTAAAAATCGCCTTTAAAAATTTGCAAAATTTTAACGTAAAAATTAGCTTGAAAACATGCATGCAGGTTTGGGAATATCTCGAAAACGGCCGGGCATAGAGTTTTGTTAAAATTGAAATATCTGATAAGCTAGGTACCTTAATCTTGTTGATTTGATATAATAAAAATGCAATATGATAGGTCACCCTGTTCGTTAATTTTGCGCTACAGCTCATTAAAGTATGAAGTTGGTCCTCGCATGCGCAATAGGCTTTGACAGAGGGAGGACTAGGGCGAGTTTAGACGAGAAAGCATTGAAAAAGTTTCACATGAGGGAGGGTGCCCCTAGGGTTTTATGCCCTCCAGGGAAAAGAAAAGTCCTGTGTTAGTGTTTCTAGTCTTCTTTCGATGTTTTCAGAGTTATATATATTATTTGCCGCAATGTTGAGTATTTTACATTTCAAAGATAGTGTTTTTCATCTTGAGAATTTGAAATTTATCCGGTGTGCGAGATGGAATCGATGGAATCTAATTCCTGTTTACATCACAATTCTAGTCAAAGTGAAATCTAAACGTTGGTCTTATTGTTTATAGTGAAAGAGGGTGTGTCACATAGGAAACTATATTCTATCAAAGCGGGTAAGGTTACAGCACTAAAAATGCTTAACTAGCAGAATTACTTAAAAAGGCATTCAGGTAATGTACAATAACTGAAAGTCTGTATCGCTATTACGCTGTAGCAGCTATTACGTTAACTGTAAATTATAAAAACGAGGATGAGTTAATTTATAATGGTAATTAAACTGAGTGGAGTGCAATTTGGGCCGAAATCATACGAGTGATTACAAAACTGCACGACCGCGTAGCGGGAGTGCAGTTTGATAAACACGAGTATGATTTCTGGCCCAAAATTGCACGACACGAAGTTTAATTACTACTTAATTATATCCATTTTGAAATCTCAACTTTTTTGCTCTACTTTTTTAACAAAAACTGATGTGAAAACTGGTTCAAGGAAAAAAATCCCACAGTTTGACAGCAATCAAATGGCTTTTTTGATTCTTGTATATGATCATGATTGGCTGATAATAAACGACACTGTTTTGTGATTGGTTGGAAAAAAAGATGCGATTATTGAAGCAAAAGGATGCAATTTAGGAATTAATCGCACACTTTTTAACCAATCAGATTGCAGAAATCACCAGTGATTTCAAAATGGATATAATTAACTAATAAAACGGTTTTGTATCTAAGCATTAAATTCCGTGTCGTTGAATTAAATTTTGCGATAACTTGGGCGCCGTTCTTAAGGACCCATTCACATGAGACAGGGTGCCTCTATGTATGTAGTAGGTATATAACTTTTGTTTTCTTTTCCCTGGGGCCGGGACACAAAAACCCTACTACATAGGGGCAAGAGACCATAATACTAAGAGAGCGAAGCTCAGTATTGATGTCTGTGCCATGTTCGTGGCGGCTAAGGCTATTTTTAGTAACTTCGCCATCGCGCGCGCAAGTCCCTCAACCAATAGAATTTGATTTTTGACGTGCGCGCGGACGGGACCGTTTGAATTCTATTGTTTAGGAGCCTTGCGCGCGCGATGGCGAAGTTACTAAAAATAGCCTTAGCCGCCACGAACATCGCACAGACATCAATACTGAGCTTCGCTCTCTTAGTATTATGGTCTCTTGATAGGGGCACCCTCTCTCATGTGAACGGGCCCTAGATTTAGGGTTTTTTAATCGCGAAATTCGTGAAAATAGATTGACTCAGTCTACGTCTACCACAAGTATCTCGAGTAAGTAGTCACGCGTTTTGGTGCCGATCTGTCAGTAACGGAATCAGTCGCCTGAGACGAGTTTCCTGGTACGTGTGTTCTAATGTAATTACACCGAATGAGTCAGCGAAACTTGAATAGCAAAGAGGCTAGTTACAGTTAGTCTCCCTCGCAGCCGCTCCTAGTGTCGTCACGCAAAAATTCAACGATTTCATCTCACTTCCACTCAACTGCGTCTTGGAATGATTTTCCCGGGAGTTTTGACAAGTCCTGGAAGCTGTCAAATTCAAAGCAATTTGATTGGTTTTCGAAACACAATAACATTTATCTGATTGGTTGAACTCAAACAATCGGAAAGGAATGTCTGGCTCGGGAAAGCAGCCGCTACTTAGGGGAGGAATCCTTGCGTGACGACACTAGGAGCGGCTGCGAGGGAGACTAAGTCACAGTGCGATAACGTCAACATGACGGATATGATAGAGAACAAAGGCCTGGTATTTCATGACGTCGGCATGTGTAAACACTGACTTTACTGATGCCTCACTAACTCCGAGTAAATTTCGCATTCCACAACGCTACAGGCTGACATCATTGATTGACAATGGCAATGACTGACGCAACAGGGGAAATAAATAGTTTTACCATTGTTGACTGGGAAAATTAGCATATGTCGTAATGGCGGTTTGACACGCTTACTGCTGCTCTGCCATAATCTGACGCTAATGGCTACCTTAGAACAGGTAAAAGAATTTATTACAAAAGAATTAGCTCCTATAAACGTAACAGTTAAAGATTTGACTGAAAAATATAAAGAATTAAGTACTTCAGTTTAATTTCTCTCTACAAAATACGATGATCTGTTGAACCAAATTCAAACGACCAACAGCCATACACAGCAACACGGAGTAAATCTGGCCATTGTTAGACAAGATTTAAAAGTGATCGATAAAAGAGCAGTGGAAGCTCTGGATCAGGTTGACGAACTGGCTCAGTACGTTAGACGTGATTGCATCGAGATCTCTGGGCTTAAAGCCAACGACGAGCCGGCATCAGAAGCCATTGTTGAGGCTATTGGGAAAGCTATCGATGTGCCGATTGATAAAGATGATATATCAATTGCTCACCCTCTTCCTACCCTTAACAAAAAAGGACCAAGCAAGATCATAGTCAAGTTCAAGCATCGTAAAACGAGAAATAAATTCTACCAAGCCCGAAGGAAGCTGGCGAAGAAAACAGCTAAAGATCTTCCAGACCTTGAATTGGACACAGAGACTAAAGTATTTATCTCAGAATCGTTAACACCCAAACGGAAAAAACTATTTGGTGATGTTAACACAGTGAAAAAACGCCTCAAATGGAAATTTATCTGGACCTACAATGGACGAATCTATATGAAGCAAAAAGAAAGCTCGAAGACGTTCGCCTTCGACAAACAAGAAGATCTGCAAGAATTTGAAGACGAGCATGACAGTTATGATGACTATAACTGGCGATAGAACACTAACTCAATGGCAACTGAGACATTGTTATCTATACTCATATCTAAATATACAGCAATCAAGTAAGATCTACTATTTTATATTTCATTTATTATAAATGTATTGTCGCACTGACACAAAGTCATCATGATTCTGTATTTATTTAGATCTAAAGTAGACTTAAAGTACATGACTTAAACTAGATCTAGAACATCAAAATATCTATAACTCAGATATTTTCAGAATTGCCCTTCTATGGCTTAGATTGCCAAGAACTCCTTAAAACCATTGGGAGTTGGGTATATTCGTCTTCAAATTCCATACTTCAGTCAAAAGATCTATTTCAAGATATAATCATGAGTCCGGTTAATGAGCATGACTTGCAGGAGTATGCACATGATTTCTGCACACAATCCAAGTATTACAGTATTAAACAATCTGGTAACATTTTTCGCAGTGGAAAAACTCATGGTTTTTCAATTATGCATTTCAATATGCGGAGCCTCACCAAAAACCTAACACTATTAGAAGATTTATTTTCAACTTTCAAATCCACCCCAGAAATAATTGCGATCTCGGAAACTAAATTAAGAGATGAAAATATATACAACATCAACATACCAGGCTACACATTCTTGAATACTAATTCTCAAACATCCGCAGGGGGAGTTGGGCTTTATGTTACAAATGAACTGAAATTCATTAGGAGATGCGACCTTGAATTCTCCACAAACGAATTTGAATCATGTTGGATTGAGATAACGCGGGAAAGACAAAAGAATATTGTTATTGGATGCATTTATAGACATCCTTCTAGAGATTGTGGCCAGTTTTGTCAAACCCTAAGAGACCAATTAATTGATTTAAACAACAAAGGAAAAGAGGTATTTGTCTTAGGGGATATTAATATAAACTTGTTAAACTACAACATGGATAAAAATACTTCAGATCATCTCGATATGTTACTCGATGCTGGGTTTATGCCTCTAATAACTAAAGCTACTCGGATCACAGACCATACTTCCACGTTAATCGATCACATCTACACAAATGTACCACAAAAAGTTAGTAAGTCTGGGATATGCCTAGCAGACGTTACAGACCACTTACCTATCTTTTGTTCTATAACAAATAAACTCCCTTCGGTTAAAGAAACAAGACATTTTCGAGATTTCTCTAAATTTGATAATGAATCATTTCTCGCTGACATAAAAGCTGTAGACTTTAATAATCTTATTAGTGAGGATCCAAATGAAAGTATGAATAAATTTGTTAACTCCATGCAAAAAATCTCAGATAAACATGCTCCAATACGTCAACTGTCGAAAAAAAAGCTCAAGAAAATAAAAAAACCGTGGATTACCAATGCAATTCTCACCTCCATAAAGAAGAAACAAAAGCTATTCAAAACTCATTTCCTTAGTAAAGACCCTGCTAAAGTAAAAATCTATAAAACCTATAATAACAAATTGAATAAAATCAAAGAAGTGTCAAAGAAGAAATACTTCCAAGATCAGTTTGATTTTAATAGTCAAAACCTGAAAGGAACTTGGAGGCTTATCGGCATGTTATTTAATAGAAAAAAGAATTCCACACAAAATCAAATATCGAAATTGGTTTACAAAAATAAAAGCTACACAGACAAAATTGATATTGCAAAACAACTAAACACACATTTCATAAATGTGGGACGTGAGATTGCAGAGAAGCTTCCACAAAGTGATGTAGACCCTACAAAGTACTTTAATAGATCTTTTCTAAATAGCTTTATGTTCCGAGGTATAACCCCAGATGAGATTCACGATACAATTATGAACATTAAACTTGATAAATCTACAATAGGAATCCCTCAAAAATGTATCAAAATTGCCTGTGAACAAATCTCGGAACCATTATCTTTGATATTTAATCTATCGCTGCTCCAGGGCGTTGTCCCTGACATTTTAAAAATTTCTAAAGTTACACCTGTTGACAAAGGGGGAGATGCCACTAACCCAACAAATTACCGTCCCATCGCTACTTTATCAACATTCACACAAATATATGAAAAAATCATTTATAAACAGCTAATCAATTACATAGAAAAACAAAATATTTTGTTTGAATTTCAATTTGGCTTTAGAAAGAACCATTCGACTGCCCAGGCCATAACTGAAATTACTGACAGCCTGAAGAAAGCTATAGATAATAACCTGTACACTTGTGGGGTGTTCTTAGATCTGTCAAAAGCATTTGACACCATCGACCATACTATTTTACTAAACAAACTGGAAATGTACGGAATTCGCGGTCTGCCTCTACAGTGGTTCCGCAGCTATCTTGAAAACAGAAAACAATACGTCTCTTTAGGAAATGCTGAGTCACAATTGGAAACAATCATGTGCGGAATCCCACAAGGAAGCACATTGGGACCTCTCCTATTCTTGATCTATATAAATGACCTTCCACTCTGTTCTGATAAATTAAAATTTAAAATTTTTGCTGACGATACAAATGTGTTCGCTTCTGCAAGTAATCTCAAATTGCTTGAAAAAACAATGAATTCCGAATTAGCAAAAGTAAAAGAGTGGTGTGACATAAATAAACTTTCTATAAATATCTCAAAAACCAATTACATGGTAGTAAAATCAAAAAGGAAAAAGGACGCTTCCATTGATATAAAACTAACTAGCAAAGATGGAACGACCTTTTCCGTAGAAAGGAAAAGTTGTATAAAATATCTAGGGGTGATGATTGATGACTCCATGTCATGGAAGAATCACATCTCTTATATTTGTTCACGAATATCGCGCAATAGTGGAATTATATTAAAACTAAGGCATTATCTTTCCATAAAGCAGTTAAAGCAAATTTACTATAATCTCATCTATCCTTATATATCTTATGCCATTATGGCATGGGGTAGCACTTACAATACAAATCTTCAAAAAGTCCAAGTTAAACAGAACCACATAATTAGAATGATTTTCTTTGCAAACCTCTATGGTAAAGATACAGACAGTGCTAAACCACTATTAAACCTTCTAGATATTTTGACCGTATACAACGTCTACTGCTTGCACGTCTTAAAGTTTACATACCTCTGGCATAATGGAATGCTACCTAGTATTTTTGATGATGTGTTCAGATATGCTAGGACCGTACATAGTTACAACACCAGATATGCAAGCAATGATAATTTACACAAACCGGGCGTTAAAACTAATATAGGTAAACAGACTATCTCTTATATGGCAATTGACCTTTGGAAAGATCTCCCTACCCACTTAAAACTTTTGACAAAATCTGCCTCCTTCAAAATAAAATTGAAAGAATATCTTCTCCACAAACAACACCAAGAGTAAAGAGAAAAAAATATATATTTTCGTATATCACTGTTCTTCTTTTTAATATGTTAAATTCTTGTCTATGTAAATATCTTTATTAAATATTAAGTGTAATTTGTAGTTTATATCTTCTACCTGTTTTCAAATACTAGAAACTTATAGGCTGAGGGCTAACTAGAAAACTTAGCAGTTAACTTAGCCCTCAGGCTCTAATGTAATATCAATACAAATATATTGTCATTTATTTTTGTCAACTTTTTATTGTCTTTAATGTATTATTGTAAAATTTATACTTGTAAAGAGAGAGCAATAAAAAGCAATTCCAATTCCAATACCATATTAAGTAGCGAAAGCTAGTCGTTTCACTAAACCCCTTACTATGCGTCCCGTCTGACTAAATAGGGCAACAGGCTACCCTGAATTCCGACAAAGTGTTCAGACATCATTAATGAAAACTCATGATCAGCCTCTGTCTGAATCTTTGGTAGCCGGCTGTCGCCCAACTCTCTTTGATGTTACTCGGCGGGACGCGCGATTATGCAAACGGTGGTAAACCAATATTCAGCCGGGAAATGAGTAACCGGTTATGAGTAACAGCTGATGAATCTCATTATTTGCTTCAAATTGTGACCAAACACTGACAACCATGTGCTCTCAACCAGAGAATATTCTATTGAAAACTTGTCTTTCAGCTGTGTTTTAGCCGATGAAAATTCCAAAGAGATTGAAAATGACGTCATATGAAACCCAGGAGAGCCAGTTGACACAAACGAAAACAACCGAAATGAATCCTACTAATATGCAAGTCGATCGTATATTTCCAGTGACCGGTAAATCGGCCCGGTAACGTCAGAAACTTGTTTAGCTTTTATATTTGTAGCATCAGCACATATTTTTAATTCCCTTTCCTGAGGTTTTAATTAAATTAAAGGGAATTTCCCGCTCCCAAACGGTGGGGACTATTCTTTTTTTGAAAATAGTTAACCGTTGGCTTTTATTTGAAAACCGAACGTAAAAGTACAAGACGAAACAGAAGAAAAGGATCGGAACTGGCTCTAAATTTAGAGCATTATAGTTGGAGGTATGGCACCATGGTCTAACACACCAAAATAGACAATGTTTACCTGTACACTTTCTACTCATGTTTTAGGACTTTTTCAATCCAAACGACCAAGTCGACGCGATCTTTAAGATTAGTGGTTTGATACTTTTTCTTAACTGAATTGTTGGAGGAAAATCATGATCAGGACATTATCAAAGGTAATAATCAACTAATAAAAACCATAAACTGTTACTATATATAATTAGTTCTCTTGGACCACATTCAATTGATAACTGATACTTTTGTTAATATCTATTGCTGTACGTTAGGGCAATATATCTCGTGGCAACATCATATAGGGCCATCATTGAAAGTGCCCCTAACCCCTAAATTGAAATCTTGATAATCTTTTCTTCATGAATGGAAAAGCCTTATGGTTAAACATTTCTGGATAAAATCGTCTCCTCTCTAACGATTAAACATTTGAAATCTAAAAATGCAAATGAGGTGACGTAGAAAGAGGACTTCTTAATACAAATGAATGAATGAATGAATAATCTTTATTTCCACACGATAATAGTTAAAGCTGGTAGCTTGTGGGGTCGTGCATAAAACAATAGACGAGAGATTAATTTTTTACTAGTTTTCCACGCATTTGCAAAACATTTTTATTGCTAAAATACAAAGTATGGTGAATGTTTTTCCTACCTAACTCAAACACACTTGTTTCAAAATTGGAAACAAAATCATGCAAATTCCTTTTTCTACGTCATCTCATTTGCTTTTTCCGACTTCAAATGCTTAATGCTCCGAAAGGAGATGATTTTATCCGGAGATATCAATTCAACCATTAAACATTTCCATTCATGAAGAAAAGATTATCAAAATTCTAATTTAGGGGTTAGGGGCACTTTAAAGTTGGGGTCGTAATTGCTGCGAGCGAAGCGAGTAGCCTCCTATTCGGAACACAGTGTAATCTGTGGATGTCACTAGACGAGCATGCGATACATACGATCAGCGGTTCAAGTCCATACCGTATCGAGAGTAACACGGTAGAGGTTATTTCGCGAGCTCCAGAACGACATTTCGCGTCAAAGGACCCCATTATTAGAGCTAGAATTTAGGTTTTAGGGTTAGGTTTAGGGCTAGGTTAGGGGTAGACCCTATCCAAGTCCCTAGCCCTAAACCTAACCTTTATCTAGCCCTAATAACGGGACGTTTTGATGCGAAATGTCGTTCTGAAGCTCGCGAAATAACCTCTACCGAGTTATCGAGAGTCGATTCAAGGATGTCACTAGACGAGCACGCGATACATTCGATCAGCGGTACAAAATTTTTGCATGAATAGCTGTTGACAGACAAATTAAAGGTCTTTACTACTGCGGCTTGTTGAACTACAGGCAACCAGCAGTACGGTTCGAGGTGCGTCTTGTTAAAAAGTTTATTAACGACAACATGTCAATCGCTCTTACTGTAGCGACAGCTAATCTAAATGTCCTTTTTACGGCCGATTTTGGGCTCCCTTTTACATGGGCACGAGTGAACGCACGAGTGCGTCTAGTTCAATATTGAAGGTCAACTAGCAGTGTTCGTCACACAACGCACAGGAGATAAACAAGAAACATTTGATATATCAGACAAAGCGGTGTACTTTCGTAAGTTTTAGGGGAACAGTTCTGCTAACGTGGATACACCAGCTGTTTTTTGCTCGCAGCATTTCACTTTCTATTAGAAATAGCTAGTACTAACTATATCCACGAGTTTACCACTGAGTTGCTTTCATTGAATTATAACTGAAACTTTTCAAAAGAGTAACATTTTAAAAGAATTTTGCTGTTTTAAGAAAGGTCATATACTTATCTATTTTTGCTGACGCAGCGAGCGAGCCTGAAGCGAGCGAGCAAGGAAGCAAATCTAATCTACAAACTAGGTCTCTGACCGACCTCGATTTTAACCACAATGCTCTCTGTTCCGTGTTGAAGTACTTCATATAAGACCCGAACACTGTACCACTCTAGAACAATAACCGTATTAATAATATATTGAGTCATACATGACGTACAGGGCTTTAAAAATAATCCAAAGTCCTATACTTCATGTCTGACCCTCTGGATAGACTTTGGCAATACAAAGCACAGAGTATCCTTAAATGTGGTCATACACCAGGTGTCAGCCTTTTTTACCACACTGCCTTGCGAGCCTACCGTATAAAACCGTTGCCCATGTTCTCTCCACTCGCAAGTTTGACAACTTGAAAGTATAGAAGGTGAGTATCAGTATTTTATGCCCCAAAACTGTCTCTAAAGGTAATTTCTATTTCGTACTGCTAAGTAAAAGCGTAATACTTTTAAGATGTTGGTTATAATTCTTCTTGAAATGTTCATCCCGCGAACATGAGCTGAATTTCTTGCTTCTGCCATCGAGAATTTGGCTGAAGTTATAACCCCTGTCAGAGGTTATATTTTGAGTATCATTTTAAATTGTTATTTGGAAGTTCAGATTGTTCCCTTTTGTTACTGTGTCTATACATCTAGTGAGCATTTTTAGATAAAATCGCATTGTTTTTATGAGATCACGCAGGTCACGAGCCCAAACTTCTGATCGGCGAATTGTTGCTCAACAGTTGCCAAATTCAACCAAGATGTTTCCTTCTTACAGTCATTATATTCATTACAGTCATTATATTCATAATGCATTCTTTTTTGTTGTTGTTTCTCTAACATCGCACTTTAGTTAATACATTTTAATTCACAGGCTTATCAAAACATTCCAAACTCGTATCAAGAAATGCTCTATTGTTCGAGGGACACTTTGGAAAACAATAGGTGATCAACTTCTAAACAATAGGCGAGAAAAGCCGCCAAAACCGATGTGTTCGGATATACTTCGGAAATACTTCGACTTCGCTTTATTTCTCGGACAGCTCTCGTATTTCTAGATATGTCAGATATTTCTAAATATGTCAGATACTTCAAAACCTTTCGTTAGAACTAAAGTAGAATTAAGATGTTTCTAAATAGCCAAAACATATCGGTATCAAATACTTTTGTCATCATGCAAACTTGTTGTTGTCTCTTCAAACCTTACATCAACTGTCAAAAGCAAAATTCTTACCAAAAGAAACTGTAAACTTGTTATTCTCTCAATTAATTGATTCCTTCTAAAGTATTTTGAATATATGTTTACATTAACCTTTAATTTTCACTATTAAAAGTAACATTAAAAGACGAATGAGTATTCATGTCCGTATCATCAAAACCGAGAAGGCGTCCATGGTTACGAGTAAACAAAGCGAGTTTCTCTTAACAAAGCTGATTTTTGTCAACTTCTTTCTAAGTTTAAAGCTTTTTCGAAGCGGAAACATCGAGTTTGAATTTCATTATTACAAAGTAGTCCGTAACTAAGCTGAAACCAGCCTTGATCAAGATTTGAGGGGTTGCTCGCGAATTGCGCTGATTGAGAATTCAGTGACAAGTTAGAAGAGAGTTTATTTGCATTCGATAAAGAATACTTTATGTTTCTAGAGTATAAACTGCGATCTGTGAAATCAGTCGAATAATTTCACAACTGATAAAAAAGAGTTCGTTCTTTATAATAACCAAAACAGTGGCATTTCTACCTTATTCTTTCCCAATAGTTTGCTTTTTATATTCACATTTACATCCCATCTCCACCCCTGACAAGGTGCCCAACGGTGACAGGTGATCAAATCATCTGATCCAGTTTTCCGAATGCAGTTCGGCTTTAGTCGGAAAATTTTCAAATCTCCCGCCAGGCGTTAATGATCACAATAGAAATTAATGGTCGCTCCATTTATGGTCATCGGCGGCATTTTAAACAAAAGCTTTTTGTTTCATGAAATGTCAATAGCATTTCTTGATACGTACAAACTCAAAGCCTGTTCAAATTAGACAACTTGTGTTTTCCCCATGGAAAAAAATAAATCCCTACTATATATGATCACCCTCTCTCGTCTGAAAAGGCCCTTAGAATGATTGATTGAAAAGAAAAAAAACTGAGTGATCACTTTTAACCTTTGAAATAAATAGTGGCACTATAGCTAAGTATTAGACAATAGAAACAAGAGATTTTACTTTCTTATAGAAAATTTTTTGGGGAACTACATTTTTGTATAATTTAATTTTCTTGTACTTGTACTTCTTGTACTTCTACTTCTTACACCTCTGCATTAAAGTCAGCATTTTCTACTGTTAGGTAGGCTAGTTTTATTCACAATATTTGGAGAATCGAACAAGAAATTAAATTTTCCTGGAAAAATTTGGTCTCCCTGTGTGAACATTGCTGTCATAAAAATAAACGTCACGTGAACGCTCGCGAGATGAATTCATGCACTCTGGTTGTCGCTGTAGAGTTCTCCTAGCTACATTTTGAGCGAGTGAGAGTTGTTTCCTGTATAACTATTTGGACTATAACACTTGAAATAATGTTCTAAATGTCGCCAAGAAGCAGGACACTGGTTGAAATATTTGGGGGAGCGAGTCTAGAACTTGATGGCTTCCTCGGATTGTGATGACGAGAGATCGGAAATCAACAAGTTCTTAAAAACCCTCTTTCAAATTGGTCTCGAGCTTAGAACAGAGGATGTTAAAAGTATAAAGTTTCTGATTTCAGACAGAGTTCCAGCTCAAGACTTAATGACCGTTAATGATGGACAAGATTTGATGTCTTGTCTTAAGAGATTTGGATTACTCTCCGAAAACAACTTGGACTTATTCATCGAATTGCTGAAAACGGCTTTAAGAGAAGACATGGCCCGTAAACTCGTACAATTTCAAAAAGAAGTCAAACAAGTGAAGAGTCTTCCAGAACAACAACTTGTCAAATTACCAGGTATAAATATTATGATTTATATAGCTTAATAAGCTTAAGTGATTAGATCAAGATTTATCGCAATTTATAAATTCCGAGTACTTTTCTAATAGTCGTAGAGAAATATCAATTAATGATTATTTCACTGAAGCCCAAATTCCACGTATTTCAGTGTTATTTCGGCATCTAATTTCTTCTTTATTTAGTTTATTTCCATAACTTCCTTGTGCATTCTGTACATTGTTGTTACGTTACTTATTGTGTGTGTGTGTTTTTTTTTCACACAGTCTCAGGCCACGTCCACACGTATGCGTTTACGTTTGTAAACGCATAAAAGTATTTGCATCCACACGAAAACGATGGCCGTTTATAGCGGCATTACACGATCAACTTGATGCTAGTAATCGTATACATTTCTATGCGGTTAGACTCGTCCACACGTAAACGCTTCAACTCGAAAACAATGTTAAACGCTTGACTAAGCAGGTATTGAATTATATTGTGACGTCAGCGTTTTCGAAAGTATGCGTTTACGGGTGTCCACACGTAAACGCTTTTTAGTCGTTCTCAAATTTATCCACTTTGGAGAGCGTATTCGAAAATATGCGTTTACGATGAGCGTTTCAGGCGTTTACGTGTGGACGGAAGGCCTAAACGCATAAAAAAGTATGCGTTTACAAACGTAAACGTATACGTGTGGACGGGGCCTCAATTTCAAACCAGATTATATATAGTTAATTCAATTACCGTTGTCGCTGAAAAAAGTCGAAAGCCTAAAGCTTTGAGAGTTGAATCATGAAAAATTTGTATCACCATGACACCATCACAATAAAAAAACTCACTGAATACTTGAAATAGTTATATCAAGTTCATGTTGCAGGTAGATTAACATTACTGTGCACAGCAATATGATTTTATAAGATTTAAAAATACTATAGATTAAGATTAAGATTATTTTATTGCTTTGTCTTTGAAATTATAATTAAATAAAAAAATAAATTCATTCTTTACATAATCCTCTCTGTCTGATATTTGATTTGCATATTGGACATAATGTTTCAGCTCTGTAGGTGGTCATGTGTTTAGACTCAATGTTATAACAATGGATTGATGTCAACACTAAATTAACCTGATATTTATAATTCATGTGCTCTATAAATTTTCCAATTTCAGCTCCAAATGCACAGTTTGTGAGATTATGTTTTTGCTATCCTGCTCACACTTTTACTGAGGAGAGAAAGACTACAATTCAACGCGCATTTTGTCAATTCCT
Source organism: Telmatactis stephensoni (assembly GCA_029948255.1). Classification (NCBI taxonomy): domain Eukaryota; kingdom Metazoa; phylum Cnidaria; class Anthozoa; order Actiniaria; family Isophelliidae; genus Telmatactis; species Telmatactis stephensoni. The sequence goes on from JALIZF010001409.1 coordinate 265,315, forward strand.
GCATATCAAGCTATCAGATGTATTCTTTGTCACATCTTGGGCAGAAAATGGATGTTTGGAAACACTGTTTCAGTTGCATATCACAAAGGAGAAGGCAACTCGCTTGCAGAACTATGCAATACAAAGAGCAGAATGGGTTATAAATCTAGGGATACAACGATTAACTGTTGGACAGAATGCTAGTATTGTTCTTGGTGATTGTACTTCCAATCAGAATGGTAGACATCCTGGTCTTCCTAGAGTAAAAAGTGTCCTAGGTTTGTATTTTAAGGTCATTTTTAGAGTACACACACACATAAAAGCTTGCAATGTTCAATTAAATTGTGCTAAATAGCACTTACTATTTTATGCTAATAATATTTCTATTGTTTTCTATTGCTTATTCTTTGTGCATTATAATACACAACAGTGAAAAGAATTCCATGCTTTTAGTGTTTATACTCTATTTTTGGGGATGTTCTCATTGGAGATAAAATAATTAATATTTAGAGAGTCATTTTAAGGCATTAATTAACAAAATTTTGTTACTGGTGAGGGCTATATAGAGAGTAATGTTTTGGAGTGCAGAGATTTGATGAATATGTATAGAATTACTGACAATGCTTTATGGTGGCCAGTGCTGAAATATTCAGGCTGATCTCTATTTTTGTGGTTTTGAGGTCACTTCAAGGGCTCCATATAGTCTTTTATAGTAGATTTTGTATGATACTGAAAATGAAAAAATGCCCCTGTCATAACATGGATCATTTACTGCTGCAGGAATTTCAAATGTTTTTATAGACATATGGCACTGACACGGACACAGTACAGTGCACTCCATTTCACACATACAAAAAATGCTTTTATTGCATAACTTTTTTTCACAACTTTATTGGACAAACAAGAAATAACATAATTGAAATACAAGATAAAAAAGTTAGAATAACAACAGAACAAATTTTAACATAAAACAAAGGCGCTGTCCAAGAGGTGTTACAAAGGGGACACGAAGTCCCATATAAATGTAATAATAAAAGCCAGCTTCTCTAGGGATATCTCGCAGTTTGGACTTCCTTGGTCAGATAAGAAGAAGAAGAAGAGGAGGGGAGGAATCCCCTCATGTTCAGAAAGCCCATCTTCAAAACAATTCCAATAAATATAAGTAGAATCTTGAAGTATTTGCCTGCAAAGGGCTAAAAACATAACAGTGTGCCCTTAATTTTCAGGTGTAAATTCCTGGAATCAAACATTTCATTCTGATAAAAAACTGGACATAATTCTGGCTATTGAACTACCTTTCTCTGTTGATGTGCATAAGTGCAAAACAGTCACAGAGCAGTGTGCCCAAGGTATTAAAAACAGCAGTAAAGAGATGTACACAAAACTTGCATTGGTGACATATGGAAGACATTCAAACCGATTATTTGCACCTAACTTGGAACAAAATGTATCATTTACTTGCCAGCAATTATCAGAGAATTTGGATATAATGAATGCACTACAGGGTAGATGTGGTGCTGCAGAGGAAGCTTGTGGGACATTTGGCATTGCTGATGCATTGAACAATGCTTGTTCTCTTGTGGAAGAAATAAGACGAGAAGCCACTAAAGTCTGTATATTAATCTGTAAGTTGAAACTGAATTCTTTCATTCATCCATCCTGCATTCATTCATTCACATCCATCCTGCATTCATTCATTCACATCCATACATCTATTCATTTATTTATTCATTCACACATTCATTAATTCAGTCAGTCCGTCAGTCAGTCAGTCAGTCAGTCCGTCAGTCAGTCAGTCAGTCAGTCAGTCAATCAGTCAGTCATTTAATTATTTATATATCCTTCAATTCATACATCCATGGATCAATTCACTCACTCTCCACTCTAGTCCAGACCCAGGCCAGACCCACTTTAGTAAAATTAACAGAGTCCAGAAGAACTTGCATGCATTATGCATTACATTAATGAATCAATCATACCATAAAATTTTGGTGTGACCTGGTTACAAGGCCTTTTGACAAGTCATACAGGGCTTGGATTTGCTCCAATTTGGGTAAAACATGTTTCGTACAAGTAAAGGCATACTTAATTAAGTGCTTTGATGAATTCGTTTTCAAAATAAGCCCCATATAGCTGATTTAATTCAGATAAACTTTTGTCTAACCCTTCGTTAACAACTATAGCCTTGCAACCAGGTCACACCAAAATTTTATGGTGTCTGATTAGTAGATGACGTAAGACATGCGTATGTAAGTAGTTCTTCTGGACTCTGTACGGTTTACTGAAGCAGAGCTGGGTAAAAAGGGGCCTGGGTCTGAACTATCTCCACTCTTGCTGTCTGTCCAGGTTTTGTGGGACCAGAATCAAATAATTTGGAGCACTACAAGTGTCACCATGGCCACGATGCAATAAATCTGTGTCATACTCTAGCGGAACATGCAATATCACTGTATGTCATTGGTATTGTCCTTCCTGAAATTGCATATAACCACACAATAGAAAACTACTTTCTGAATGGAATAACTGCTATTACTGGGGGACGATACTTTGAAATCAACGATATGAACCTCTTGAGCACGGTATGTACCTTAATTAATTGGGGCAAGTTGCACTTCTCATAAGATCTAAGCCTATTGAATCAATACCTCAAATTAAAACAGAATCAAAAATATTACAAGTGATCAATTTTTCGTAATAAAATAATTTGCGCAGTACCAATTTTATTCATATTGTCAATTGGATTGTTGTTTATTTGCACTCTTTTTTTTGCAGTAGCTTTACAAAAATTAAATTGTGAAATTATGAGATTTTACCATGTAATTTTGGAGTTTCAAAGCAAAAAAGATTGTCCAGGTGGTGTAATGTCATCAAAATAAAAATTCTTCAAGTTCCAATGTTGTAGGTGCTCATGCCTTGTGTGTGCTTAAAATTATACAGAGCCACCTTAATTTTAGCCTGTGAACAGACACTGTCCTTCTTAATATTAGTAATAAGTCATAGCATTACCATAAGTGACCAAAGATGATCCAGAATTATAAACAATAAACCTTACTGACCTTATGCTTCTTTGTATCAGGTTATTGAATGCATTTTAAAGGAGACCAAATCAGTGGAAGGTCTCATGGGTACAGTCAATGACATTGTGATTGAAGAAATCAACAGAGAGTATGGAGATATTAATGGTGGTCATTTGACAAGACATCTCCAACGGCAACTTCAACAAAGGTGTGTTAACATGTCAATCTGAATAAGAGCCCTTTAACACTTGGTAAAGTAAACCTAAGGTTGCATTTCTGTGGCAAAAAAAAAACAACAACCTGACTTGAGAGGAGCAAAAAAGGCAAAAGGGGAAGGAAGCTAGGAATAGTGACTCAATTGTATCACACGAAACCCAACTAAGAGTTGCCTGTGGAGGGTAAAACTCTAGCAGAAAGTGTAACTCTTGTTTTTAGTTTTGCTAGGGGGTGGGGGGTGGGACTTAAGGGATCATGGGAGAATGCCAGGTGAACTCATGTTAACCTGGTAGGTGTATGCACAAGCAGCCTAAGACCTTGATTTGTGAATTTGTGAAGTCAACGTGAATGGTTTGTCACAGCCAATGAGTTATTACATGGTATAAAATATTACCGCTAATGTCTTACGTACCGCAATGTTTAAGATAACTCCTTTGCTGTATAACAATACCTTCCAACAATTCAGTAACATTCACAAACCAAGAAATTGGGCTGCCTGTGGTGTGTGGCCTTCAAATCAAGAATCCAGTTTAATCCTTAGTGACTTCACTTATTTAAGGGTTTACTGACTTATAACGTTGCTATGCAACGGTTCCGAACACTATACCGCAATTCCAAAATGCTGAATAGTGATTGCAATGCAGGTCGCGAGGTAGAGAATACTGCAACTTGCAACATTGAGAAAAGTAGATGTTTCAACTTCCTCTGAAACTTGCAATGCAGTTTTTCGTTGCGTTGCATTGCAAGTTGCAAAGTTTAGACGAGTGTAAAAGAATACCTGTGGCGCGTTTCCCGAAAGGGCCGATAATTTTACGGGCTCTTTCACTTACCCGATAACATTTTCGGGTGTTTCCCGTAAATTGTTAAGGGCCCGTGAAGTGTTTTTGGCCTTTCGGGAAGTGGATACGGAAAAGAAAGATGAGAATATGGGTTATTCCCTCGCGTTCTGGCATAGTAAGGGCTTGTCTTTACTGAAATATGAAGGGAAAATTAAAGAGGAAACGCTCGCACTCTACCTAAAAGAGAACACAAGGGACTTTTGTGGTGAACTAACGTGGGCGACTATTTTGAGAATGACTATTTTGTATTGATTGCTGCAGGTCTCTTAGAGTTGAGAGAATTGTGCAAAATGGAGCAGCTTTGATCCCAGTCTCGAGCATTTCAGAAAGAGTCTCATGGGCATATGACCTTGAGGATGCCATTGAAGGGGTTAAGAATATGAGTATTAGAGGACGTATTGGACAAGATCGCAGGTTCAGTTTCATTACTAATACAGTAACACAGAGAAATGACGACGTTGATATGGAAATCTCCTCTCGTATGGTGAGACGACAGATCCAGAGATCTTCATACTACAAGCCCACAACAGAGAAATAAATCACAGAAAGATACTAGATCTATCAAGTAGCTTAACAGGAAAGTTTACAGCTTTGAAAGAAAATAATAAACAATAGCTACACTTCAGGGACCACGGAGCACCTTAAAAAGTGCTGGGGCTCTATAAGAGACCAGTATGGGAAAAAGTGGTGGAGTTAAGATTGGAAAATATAAGAGACTACAATCTCGGTCAAAACTGTTAGGACCTTTTAGAATTTCTGTGTAATTTTCCAGTTTCACAATGCTCCCCCCACCCCCACCCCTCCCCCCTCCCCATTCGATGTTGAAAAGTAACGGCCAGCTCACGGGCAATCAGTCTCCTCCAACATTGGATGGGGGGAGAGGGGGAAATGCATTTGGAAAGCCTAATCTTGCGGTGCAATCGGTCTTAACACGAAAAAAACGTTTTCAAGTTGAAGAGTCCTAACAGGTTTTGACCAATTAAGATTGTAGTATGGGAAAAGGGAAAAAGTGGTAGGGCTATAGTCCACCCAGCCCCTTCCCCTCCGCGGGCCCTGCACTTATAAAGTAAAAGTGTAAAATTTTCATTGAAGTCACCCCTAGAGTCGGTTCCATAATTAGTTTGAATGAATGAATTTCGTGGTCCATAAAACCGTGCTGGTTGGACCTTTTTCTTTATTTTTCATTATGTGATTAGTTGTAGACAGGTTTTCAAGATTAAGAGCTCGGTCGAGTAGTCGACTCTTCTTGTAGATTAGCTCCATGATGTTCAACCCAACGTTCGATTGGTCCAGCAGATTGACCGATGGACAGCAATATATAACACTGACGCACGTCTCGGTACTTTAGTATAAACACGATTATTGTAGAATGCACAAGAAAAGCAAGCTTTGGAACATGTGGCGTAGGACCACAGGCTTCCCATGCTCTGTGTGAGTACGGGTGTAATATGAGTTGGGGTGGTTGGGCTGCCTGTGGTAACTATCTCAACGGTCTTCCATATGTATTCAAATTTTCTCTTCTGAATTGAAGATATTTGATGTTGAAATTTCAAAAATGGCCGCGTGCTTATTTCCATTTTGAGCCCGTTTAAGTGGATTTTGGGAGCGTCGAGTTTTGATCCCGCTGTTAGTGAAGAATGAAGGGTTCTTGTCGAAATCGTTACCACGGGCATAGTACCCCCGTAATACTCACACAGAGCATGGGAAGCGGGTGGTAGTAGAGTTTTCTCTTGCTTTTCGACTGCTTTACCATATCAGTATGCCAGTAGATAGGTAGCCACACTAATGATATTAAGAGGAACGCCCGGGGGGGGGGGGGGGGGGGGGACTCCGATCGTAAATGGACGGGGATGCTCGTCGTACCTTTTAGGGGTCAAAATCTGCAATCTGGTACCTTTTAGGGTGTCTCAGACTTAATTGGACTACCAGAGACATAGCTGGTACCTTTAGGGACTGTTTTGGGGTAAATAAACTACCTAAAATAAGCATGAAAGGGACGATTTCGATGATCTGAATTGAATCTTCAAAGCACATCGATAACTGAATGTTTCATTACTTTAATTCTTTATTATTTTTGAATTGGTACCTTTTAGGGGTAGAAATCAATTGTTGCCACTCCCACTCAGGTACCTTTTAGGGGTCATTTTCAAAATTTCCGACGAGCATCCCCGTCCTCATATATAGGAGTCCCCACCCCCCGGAAGGAACGTTTTCTCAATATAGCTTTGTACCACACCTATTTTTGTTGCTCAGTGCTTGAATATGAAAAAATCTCCTCTTGGAATTTAGATATTTGTGTCAATTGAAAATATCTGCATATATACATAGGAAAATATTAAGAGGAGATTTTTTTCAATATCGAATAATAATGGGCAAAAGTGCCAAACACTAGACCTTGCAAGTTTTAATTCAAATTTTCGTTTTGGATTAACACTCAAATTCTATTTTTATCAGCTACCGGAATTGATCTAAGATAAGATACAATGCTTGTTTAAAACTGTAGTCTTTTGAATTGTACAAAGTTGTTATCCTGTATTTTTATTCGAATTTAGCAACTTTCAAGCTGAATGTAAAGAATTACCATACAGCCCTTCTCTCCAACGCATCCATTTTCTACTCTCGTCTTTCTGCAATTCCCTAGTCTGCTGATCCCAATCCAGTCCAAAAACATATATCTCTTTGAATAGAATCTTAGCAGCTATAACTTTTGGACTTACCAGACCAAACGGATCATACAAACTGGCACATTGCTGAGAATGCTACGCTTGGTATGCGGCAAACTGTCTGCCTTCTCAACAATTTGATCAAAGTTGATCTGAAATGCATCATGTTCTACATCCCATGACATACCTAACACCTTGTCACACCCCTTGCTCGTGACAACTCCAAAGCTTGATTTCGCGTAAGACTCATTTCTGAAAACTCACTATCCATCAACTCTTGTACAACTCATCACTGCTTGACACCGGTTTCCTTAACGAAAACCCTCCTTCACTCAGCCGTGTCATAGCCGTTGACTTCAATTCAAGAGCATGCTCAACAGAATCCTCGCCTGTCATCATCTTTTCCACGAACTGAGGATCTACACTTAAATACTTGTTACGCATTGTTCCATTGAGCAAAAATTCGGCGACGCATTCAATTAACCCAAACACTACCCTACAAAATCTGTACACTAAAACGTACGTCAGGATTGACATCCTGTGGGTTCTCTGGCCACAAAAACCTTAAACAGTCTCGATCCTTCTCATCAACTTCAACATTCAAAAAAGCCTTTTCGATGTCGGCAGTAAAGTGCAACATTAAACATTCGAAACCTTAGTAAAATGTCATATAACAGCGGATTCAAAGATGCACGGGCCCACATGCAGACAGTCATTGAGCGAAACACTGCTCTTAGATTTCTCACGACGACGCATCGTAAACTACCCTTACCTTTATTTGTGGTAGCTGTATCCCTCCTAAGAACAGGATGATGTGGAAGGTAATGTACCGTATCACTGCTGTCTGCATTTGCAACCGTCTCAATAATACCCGACCTTAACTGATCTTTGATTACATCGTCATACTCCCTTACAATAGCAGGCTCTCTTCTCAACCTTTCCAATGTACCCTTCAATCTACACATACTGTTTTCGTAGTTAGTGGGCCGCAAACTTTCGTGACCTCTCCAAGGCAAGTTCACAGAATACCTCTTACCATTAAACATGATTGTCAAGGAATTTCTCCTTTACCTCGTCGGTCTCGCGAGTTTCCAATAATCAGAGCTTGTGCCATATAATTTAACCGGAAGTAGCTTGTGCCATATAATCATTATTCTACTAAACTTCGTCGAACATGGCTAATAGTCGACTCGGTAATAAAAAGATACAACCATCCTTTTATACATTATTACCCACATACAAGTAGTATACAAAATAGGGATTCTAAGTCCAGCGGATCATTGCGGATCTGTGGATCCGCCATGAGAGTGACGCAATCGCTATTCTGGGTACTACTTTGATGACGTCAACTTGACGTCACATCCGTAAGAGCCAATCAGAAGCCGAAGACCCCTCTGGTTCGTTCGAACACGTCATATCTATTTTTAGAATCGCAGTGCAGTGTCAGCCCAGGTCACGTCTATTTTTAGCCAGAATGGCTCCGGTACCACCGGTATCAGTTCGGTACAACCTCGGTACGACCAAAGCGATTTAACATTTCTATTTTCAGAATTCTAGTCGTTCGTTGTGTTGTTTTAGTTCTGTTTATTTATTTAAATGTTCTGAACCAACCAGACTTTCATTGGTTTTTTTTTTTGGTTTTCGGGATCAAGTAAGGCCGAGAGACTTGATAAACGATACATAATTTTAGAGGATGGGATGACCACCCTCCGGGTGGCATGGGGGTCTCAAAAGAAAAAAAACCTTCGTGGGGGGTGGGGGGTATGGATATTTTCTGGAACTACACATTGTTTCGAAAATCGCTGTAAAAGAACGTTCCTCGAAAACGGACAGCTCTACTTCGTGACATCTTTTGAGTTTTTGTCTTGCCTTCCAATTATAGCACTTTTCCCTTAGAATTCATCCTGTCCACTTTTGGGCGCTTCGACTGTATACGTCACGTGCCACATACATAGGAATCAAAACGAGGCGATCCACGAATTATTCTTGGGACGACTTTTGGAATGCCACTGTGAGACAAGTTGCTCCCTATGGATCTAGCTGTGCTTCTAAGTCTTTCTTGTAGTGTTGGATCTGTTTTCTGTTTTCTAGGCAAGAGTTGTTTGGACTCCAGGGTATTGTTTTATTCAAAGTTCTTTGCTCTTGGCTATTGCTTTGTTGTCTTCGTACTCAAGTGCCCTTCTGTTGTCGTTCATCAAAGCCACTGGTGACTACAAACAAACAACAAAGAAACAAACAACAACAAAAAGATCTAAACTTGTTAACTACAAATGTAGTTACTGTTCTAATTTACTCACAAGTAACCAGCTTAAAAGTCTTATTGAAGTGGCTCTAATTTCAAGTCGTGAAATCTTGGTTTCTTAAAATCTTATCTTACTGAGAGCCCTAAAATCTTAAAATTAATAAAATCAATTGCTAAACTAAAGTAAGGTACAAATGCATCCTCGTTCCCAGGCCCTTCTCAAAAAAAAAAAACAAACAAAGAAGGACCTGGGAACGAGGATGCAAATGAATCGAATGCACAAGAAAGAGATTCTCCAGATCGGTTTTTTTTTTTTTACCAGGGTCTTGCATTGTCACTCATAAGATAGCTGCTGCAAGAGTGGTTTACATGGGTATGTCACCATAGTTACAATAAGATTTTGATCATAAGTAACAACTCAGATGTTACTGAGAATTTTGAATTTTATAGAATAGGGATCAATTGCATACTAATCACGCCAAATGTCACTTAAATAACGTATTATAATTTTTTAGGGATTTTTTTTCGTGATGCTTTTTGTGTATCTAAATAATTTTTGGTTGGACTAGCTTGTATGGTTCCTTGTGTTCCCCTCTAGTTCTTCTCCACTGCATTTCTTTATATATTTTCTTATCGGTAACATTTCTTTATAGTCTCGTACTTGTCGTGTTTTGGCCAAGTAGACTCATCACTGGATCAACGTTAGGAGTCATACTACTCACATTACCAATTATCTCATAAATGCCACAGGACCGTTAATGAACAACTCATTTCACTGGTTAATGCAGTAGCAATATTTTCTCATGTGCTGGTGCGTTTCCATGATGCATTTTGGTTGGTCGCCATATTGGTCAAGCCGACTCATCTCTGGGTTAACGTGGGGGGTCATACTACTCACGTGACCCGTGACCTCATAGATACCATTATTTGGTGCAGTTACCACTTGTACTTGGTAATTACACATTCCTGTTAACATAAAAGAAGAGAGTTTAGTGTAAGGCAAGCAGTAAATCCAGTACATTTGTCGCAGCAAACTGAAGGCCCGGTAATACGAGCAACAAAGTCGTGCAACTTGTCGCGCAACATTGTTGCGTTGCAAGTTGCAGAGCAAATGTTGCTCGTATTACCACCCAGCGCGCAACAAATTTTCTTTGTTGCACGAAGTAGAAGCACTGTCTACTTTTTGCAACAAAGAAAATTTGTTGCGCGCGGGGTGGTAATACGAGCAACATTTGCTCTGCAACTTGCAACGCAACAATGTTGCGCGACAAGTTGCACGATTTTGTTGCTCGTATTACCGGGCCTTGATGCACAAAAGCATCACACACAGTCATTTTGCCCTTTTTTAGAAACAGTCGTAGAGTCGTTCACTTAGTGGAAACACAGAGTGCCGTCTATTTGAAAGATTGAAACCGATTGGAAAAAAGCATACTTTCTTTATCTATTAATTTAATTCACAAAGGTTTCCCATGAACGTGAATTATACGTTTTAGTGTTCCGTATACATAAGGCCGTTTAGTTCTTATGTCTAAGGTGAAAAAAAAACACAAACAAACAAACAAAACAAAACAAAAACAAACAAAAAAGAAACAAAAAACTTTTTTTAATATACTTATCACTATTACTCGATTCTGACTGTCTGGGGGCTACTTAATTAGAAAAAGGTGGAGCATGTCTGACAGTGAGCTCAGATCAGAAACGTACACCTAAAGCACACGCGACTAGATCTAAGGGTAAACTAACTCAGGTGACCGTGAAAAAAATGGTGTTTTTACATTTATCCCGATCAGAATGGACGCAGTCTAAAATATAGCTACATTTCTAGTTGTTCTTGCAGCTGCTGTTGGTGCTGCAGCTGTTGTTGTTGCATACACCTGAGTTAGTTTACCCTTATCTAGATCTAGTCGCGTGTGCTTTAGGTGTACGTTTCTGATCTGAGCCGCCTCACTGTCAGACATACCCCACCTTTTTCTAACTAAGTAGCCCCCAGACAGTCAGAATCGAGTAATAGTGATAAGTATATTAAAAGTACTTTTAACAATGCTATTACCTTTTGGTTTTGAGCCCTTAGCTACAACTCGACCATCAACATCAGCAGATTTGTCAAAGGTTTCAACTTGATCATTTGGTGCAAGATAAACAGGATTTTGAATTTTTTCCATCACTAGCGTCGAGCACTTGCTTTGGAGATTTTCTTTCTTGATAAGCTGTAAACAAAAAACTAGCCCTTTAGAAAACAAGACATTATCAGTTCGAGGGCAGTGGAGTACAATCAGGGTTTCGAAAATGACAAGGTTTTGTTCCGAAAAACAAACATTACACAACATGCCCTCAGAACACTGGAATATTTAATATCCCAAAGCCGTCGATCGTAGGGGAGCCAAGATGAAAGAGGGAAGAGCAGTTGTGGCTTTTAGAAATGATTTAGGGTTGTCAAATGTGAGGGGCGTCTTTTTCGCCTTTCTCAATCCTCCTCCCCTGCCTCTCAACTTTTGCCCTGTGTCCCCAAAGATGAAATCAATCCTCCTAAAATTTCACAGTTTCCCAAGTCACATTTCAAATATTCAACCACGTACATTGCGACCCCCCCCCCCCCCCCTCAATCTCATGTCTGAGTACCCTTCTGGGACAGACATCCTTTGCTCATTTAAATGGGACAGCAATATTTTCAAACAAGTATAAATATATCAACTCAAAGAATTAGATGGTTGATAATTCAAGAGGTCTTGCTAAATCAGAGTGAATGATATCTGTTCAAATTCCAAGTCCTCTTAAAATATTTCAGTTCAAAAGAAGGATTCAGGGTTTGATCAAAGCTCCTTATCTTTGCTTTAATAAGCAACTTAACACTACCTCATTAATTGTGTGTACAGTCTCCTCTGCAATCTGCTTAATGTGTTTATGATGCGGATCCACTGGTTTCCAACTTATGCATGGACAAAAATGCTCTGGATTCCCTGCTTCCTGACAAGTCCGTGACTTAGGAATCTCATGAAATAAACTCTGTCCATGTTTGTGAGATTCATGATGAGATTTGGAGAGAATATGGTGTAAAGTTGCATGGAGATCATATGGTGAAGTCAGTCTTTCTGTATTTGTTTCCAAATTTAGAACATATTCAGGAAACTTTTCCTTAAACCACTTAGGGAAGGATATCGACAGTAAAGGCAATCTTTCCTCTAGTTTTCCAATAAGGGTTTTACGGATTGCTCCATAACGTATACCATGGTCGCCAAGGACAACCAACAATGTGTTGTCCAGGTGACCACTTGTTTTCATATCTTTCAAAAATTCCAAGAAATCATCCTGTAGATAACCAAGACTATTTGTGTCATCATGCCCAATACAAAAGAATGAAAACGAAAACTTTCTTTTCTGTGGATATGCTTCGAAGAAACTTTTGATCAGTCGAAATCTCTTCCTATAAGCAGGTTCAGTTCCAAGGCAGTAGTACTCATTACCGCCTGTTTGTTCCGAAGCTGCTACCCAGAAATTCCTCATCCAGTGATCGACTGGCTTTTCTGAGAATCCTTTCAGCCGATAGTGGACGCTTGCATACTTTGCTTGGTCTTCAGAGAAGAAGGTCGCGTAGCCATGTTCATGAAGTGTGTTAAAAATAAAAGGCCACTTGTCAATGTAGTCACCGTTTCTGAAATAAATAAACCATACAAAAATCAACATGTGAGTCGAGTGATTATTTGCAAAATACTTAATGTAGAGGTAGTGTATGAGAGAGTATAGTGTCCCCCAATTAGTGCGCAAGCGCTAGAAGACTTGGACACTTAAATAAAACAGTTATTTATTTATTTATTTACAATAGAGCAACCAAGGATGGCTAAGACGCTCATCATACATATAGCCACATTTTTGTATGAAAGTCTATGAAAGTCTTCGTTGATTTGAAGAAATAAAAGCATAGGTCCCCGTGTTCATTTTTGTGCTATTGTCTTGTAAAAGAGTTATGCCGGGCGTAAATGCATCGGTGACCGAGATTGGACTAGGGCGAGTTTAACAAATTTACAATGGATAGCCGTTGTATGTACTCTTATGAGGCGTAACCGACATTTACGCTAATACTAGGAAAAGAATACTTTATATTCACTCGAGCCTTGCTCCGTGACAAAACTCGGCCCGCGAGGAAATTGCCCATCTAATTAACAAATATATTCCATTTTTTCGTGCGTCTGTACTCTAATCGATGCACAGATGACGTCAAAATGTGGTGAGAACAAAAAAGTATGCCACGAGACGAAGTCGATGCACAGATGACGTCAAAATGTGGTGAGAACAAAAAAGTACGCCACGAGACGAAGTCGAGTGGCGTGACTGTTGTTCTCACCACATTTTGACGTCTTCTGTGCATCGATTAGAGTACAGACGCACGGAAAATGGAATCTATCTGTTTTATATAATATTTATCGAAACATTCCAACCAATCAGAGCGCGCGTAAGATTCGATGACGCCATCTATGTGTGTGTACTCTAATCACACATGGTTGTTCGACCAATCAGAGCGCGCGTAATATGCCAATTATTATATAAAGTCATTCTAAAGTTATGATCAACAACATTCTTCTTATTATAAACTTACTTTGCTTTACGTGCTTCTGGCAAGTCTTCCTCTGGCTGTCCAACAAACATAGCAAGCAGGGCAGCTGTAGTACCATCACCAACAATACTATAACCTTTATATATAAATGTATTTAACTCTTCCTCCAGAAACTTCTGTATCCGAGGCAGCTTTCGTCTGAAATGTGATCGTGACGCTGAATCCAAGCCTAGGATCATGACATTCATTCCAATGTGAGGTTCTTTTCCTTTGCGGGACAAAGCGTCTGGTAATGGGACCACGGACATGTGGAAATCAGTTTTTTTTTTGCCATCTTGATAATAAATCACTCGAACTGTATCATCCTTAAGGGAAACGGTATTCTTTGATCTTGTTAAAGTGCCTGTCTGCCCAACTCCATGCCCAAAGTCTTTGTTTTTTCTAATTATAGTTTCATATGTCACTTCCTCGACATTGTTGCCTAGCAACAAAATAATGAAGAAATTTTAGTACATTATTGGGTTACTCCTAATGTGGTCCAGAATATTAAATGAAGCCCATCTTCCCTTGTAAGCCAGACATACATTTTTTTTGCACTGGTAATGCAATTTTAGATTTTGCTGGAGAGAAAATTTGCAACATCTATCATCACTACGCAGAAAAAAACTGAAGTTGTTTTTTCCAATTGTCATCATAACCAGGGAGCCAGATCAAAACTATTGATCACATGCTTTTGTTCTGATACTGCATTTATCTATGGACCACTTTCACTCAAATTCTGATAGATGCAAGTTATAATAAATTTCTTGAAATGCAAGTAATAGACACTTGTTTAAAACAACAACAATTACAATCTTTGAAATAAAAATATAATCATGGTTTTCATGAAATTGTGAATAATATATTTACAAATATAATCTTGAAATATAAATGTTGACTGATAGCAAACAATATGGATCGAGTTGTAGTTTAGGAGAAATTACAGTTACTCTACTCTAACCTAGCCTCCTCCGCAGGCAACTGTTCGCTTTTTCGCTGGGCCTCCTGTGTTAAAGACACATAGTGGCCTGGACACCAGACGAGAAAAGGCGACCCCTTCTTCTTTTTTCCCTCCCTCTTTTCGTCCCCAGTCTTTTTTCTTCTCAAAATTTCGCACAGGAAGCCCAAAAGGTTGCCTGCGGAGGAGGCTAACTCTAACCGTGGTCATTTGAATTTACCCACACACTTATTACCACACTCATTATCTTGGATTCTGTTGTTTCCAATTCATAATCTGATTGGTTAACAAACTCAAGTGACCCTGGTTGGAGTAGAATGACAGTGAATGCTGATTATGATTTCTCCATTACTAGACTGGAGCCTTGTTTTGAATTGCTTTGTGCAGTTCTATTTCTTAACCAGGTTGAATTTATGTTGAACAATCCATGTCAAAATAGATAATTCAGCATAAGCCATGTTAAATACTAAGCACCCTTTAGTGATAAGTTACATGATAAATAAACAAACAAACAAACAAATCAATCAATCAATCAATCAATATTTTAACTGTCACTTCCCTGAAGGGGCTTTTGACAATCCCTTCACACTCACTACCACTATATTCAATATACTCTACACACATCACTCAACTCACATGTTCATTTTTTGATGAAGGATGACAAACCGGAGAACCCGCAGAAAAGCCCTCATGGCAAGGGAGAGAACAACACATCAAACAACTCAATTCACATATGGCCTGAGCCTGGAATCAAACCCGGACCACAGCACTGAAAGGAAAGCCATCACCCACTTTGCCATCCTTGGCACCCAACCAACCCAACCATACACATATCTACATTACAAATTTACCTTGAGTTATAAAAGTTAGTTGTCCATTCTCATATTTAGTGATTGGGCTTGTTTTGCAATCAAGTTTCTTATCTTTTATTAAGTTCATAAGTGATTTATCAAATGGATCTAGAGTTGGTATAGTACAGGCCATATCTGAGGCCTTTCTTGAGGGCTCCTTTAAGAACACAAAACACATTGTGAATACAATAATTATTAGTTCCCACTTCACAGAATATTAGGTTCACCAATCAAATCTTTCATAACATTTTGGAACAAACTGATATCAGACAGCTAAACAAAATATATCTCAAGGAACTACCATATTCAAAATCAACTGGTAAGTCACCATTCTTGCCCCCCCCCCCCCCCCCCCCACTCCCCCACTGCATTGGCCCCACTTTTCCCACTCCATTGGCCCCACCTTCACCACTACATTGGCCCCATCTCCCCAACTACATTGACCCCACCTCCCCGACTACATCACTCCCACCTCCCCCTACTACATGTACATTGGCCTCCTTCCCAACCCCATTGGCTCCACTTTTTCCCCACTCTATCTCAAATGCAGAAATCACATCCTTAAAAGTTTTTCTAAAGAAAAAGTTAACTGTTAACTAGTACTAATGCTAGGCATCAGTTCGATATTGCCTCCAAGAGCCCATTACTAGGAGCATAGAGGTAGTGCTGGCCCTGGTTCCTGAAAGGCCAACTAACTTAATCTAAGATTAGTGGCTAATCTAGGTTCAACTTTGCTTGCAGACACACATAAGGTCAAAAATGGGACCACAAAAAAACCCACATGCACAGCCCTTTTGCTGCAGTGTCATACTGCAGGGAGCTTGACACCTGTTTAAGTTCAGACTGTTCTAATGTTCTCAAAGGAATCTTAAAATGTGAAAATGAAAATAATCCTTGAAACGATTTTGGAAAATGAAATTACTATTAGGGATCTGAAAAATCACTAAATAAATGTTTGGGCTTATTGAAAACTGCTTGATGTCAAATCCCTCTAAAAACAGATCATTAACTTAACTCACCTTCTTTATACTTGCTGCACATTCCTCCAGGGTTAAATTGAGAAACTCTGTAAACCCACTTTTGACATACAGTTCAATTCCAGGTGAATACTGAGGAAAACCTGACACTTTGGATTTCAATATTACCAAGTTAAGTCCTGAATTATATACAAATCCCTGGCACTTAGAGAACATTGTAGAACAAATGAATTTTCCTTTGGTTGGAACACGAGAAAGTTCTTTTAAATAAAATGCACATTTATTTGGTAGTACTGAGTCTTTGCAAGGAAAGTCCCCTGTCAGTGGTAGATCCATATTTTCAATCTGCAAGCAATTTAGAAAACAGAAAATTGGTTAGGTGAGTAGATAATCTACAAATGTGATTTGATGTCTAAGAGCCTGAGAGGGTTTAGGCCTCTTGCCTGGTGGATGGGGGGTGGGGTGGGGGGATTACTACGGATCCCACTCAACTGTGGCAGGGCATCAAAAATTCATGTTGCTACCACACCCACCTTTGTATGCTAACACACCCACTTTCTTTTCATGCACTATTGAATGTCTTTATACTAGTGTGTTGTTGTTTGCCGTTTGATAGAAGTACACGGGTAATGGAAAGATACAAACTCAAAGTCAAATACCACTGAGGACAAATGTGTAAAACTGATTTTATCCAAGCCTTAACTTAGCATCTTTGTTAGATAGAATCTCTACCAGGATTGTGAGTCTTTGTGGAAAGGAACTGTGAACATGAAGCTTACAAAAGTAAACTGACAAAAGTGGGCGTGTCAGCATACAAAGGGGGGTGAGGTAGCGACACAAATTTTTGATGCCCTGTTACAGTTCGGTGGGACCCATAGTACTCCCTTTGCTCAAGTTGTGGGGTTGATCAGAGATCAGTTTTGAAAATGACTTTTAAATAATTATATATTATTAAATACCTTTTAGAAGGTAATGACCAGTAGAATTGTTGATAAAGATACACAGTAATCGTTTATACATGACTACTTTAATTTGATGATATCAAAAGATGGATTAAAAAGTGATTGTGCTGATATTGTTTATTTAATCAGTGATCAAATTTATTTAGTAAAGAAAATTAAGGATCAAAAGGTATGGAGTCATGTTATGGAACTGCCTTTTGAGTTGGAACCCCTAAAATTTTAAACCCTAAAAGGACCATCATTCACCCCTACCACTTGGACAAAGGGAGTTTGATTTTCTCAACACACTTCTTGTCTGAGTGCTCTCGGCACTTCCTAAGTGCTGTACTACTGAACAGAGCACGGAAAAAGTTGTTCTATTTTGTTTTATTATATATTTTGAACTAAATATTCAAGGGAAAAAGTTTCTTTTTATGCCCATCATCAAATTAAGATCCAAACCAATCAAATCATTTTGCAGGTAAAGAAAATCTCCCCGGGGTGGGGGGGGGGGGAACTTCTATATAAAAGAGGACGGGGATGCTCGTCGGAAATTTTGAAAATGACCCCTAAAAGGTACCTGAGTGGGAGTGGCAACAATTCATTTCTACCCCTAAAAGGTACCAACTCAAAAACAATAATAAAGAATTAAAGTAATGAAAAACTTTGTTATCGATGTGATTTGAAGATTCAATTCAGATCAACAAAATTGTCTCTTTCATGCTAATTTTTTTATTAGTTTATATACCCCAAAACAGTCCCTAAAAGGTACCAGCTATGTATGTCTCTGGTAGTGCAATAAGTCTGAAACACCCTAAAAGGTACCAGATTGCAGATTTTGACCCCTAAAAGGTAAGACGAGCATCCCTGTCCATTTACGATCGGAGCCTACAACTTGAGAGTGTTGTTGTACATGGGTGTTATTATTTAATGTCCAAGTTGCTACTTCCACGTAAATAGATTTTTATTTTCCAAGCTTTCGGGCCCCTGGCCCATCTTCAGGGAAAGAATGGAATTTTTACAATTTCAGTTGTACAATTAGATCATGTGGAATACAAACAAAACAGATGTAATGATAGCCCAAGCTATTTAATATGCTAAGCGTGTGTGAATAAAACCCTACAACTTGCTTACAACTATTGTGTGCAACAAGAACAAAAGGTTGTAGGATTTCAAAACATGTTTTAAAACCTTACAAATTGTTCTTGTCACATGCAACAGTTGTAAGCATGTTGTAGGGTTGTTGCATGCGACAAGTTGTAAGCAAAAATTGTATCATGTAAATTGGCCTTTATGCTTACCTTCCTATAAGAAGGAAACCAGTACTTCCATATGATAAAAACACTAATTATGATAACCAAAGCATAAGCACAAACTCGTGAACATTTAGCTCTTAAAAGTCTTCTCTTTAACAGATACATCATTTGATATTTGCACTGAAATATAAAATATCACACACTGAAATATAAAGATGTACATTAGAGTATCCACTCAAAGGGCGGTTGATTCACTGAGCCAACAGCCATCATGCATGCACCAACCACCTTTAGTTTCATGTTGTAGTGTTAAGTTTCATTTTGTATGTATAGATGTAGTTATGATGATTTTGTTTAGAGTTATTTTAACATTGTTATTAGTATCATGGTACAGACTGGGTAGCGGCAGCCAAAGGCGCACATGAGCTCTCAGTCTACCTCAGTCTGTATTTTTGTGTTGTAAATCGCCTAAGGCAGATTTGGATAGGTGCTACAGTATATAAATGTCATGTATTATTATTATTATCATTATTATTATTATTATTATTATTATTATCTAATTAGAGCAAATTTCATATAAATGTGAAAATGGCATACAGTCACTCCATGGTTAGGTAGGACTGACACCATCATGGCATTGCATGGTCCACTTCCACACCCATGTGAAATCTGCTCTAGGAACAAAGGCAATTGTGGGGAGACTAGAGGGCCAGGAATGAGTTATTTGTAGAATTGATACAATTCTCACAATCATACACCCACATGTACATGAACATAAACAAGTATTCATCATAATAATAGACCACTTGCAGCACCTTGGAATGCAGCTCATTGAGCTTTTATCAGGTATTTTTAAATTCGTAAAACAGAAAAAGAATTATGATAGCCGGAAAGAGCAATTGTTAAAATTAGCAAGACAGTGAAGTTTGAAGGAATTAAATCCAAAACTCGTGAGAATATGAATTTTTGAAAAGACTGTGAATTTGTAAGAAAACCTTTGCTGGTAGGCATCTCTTGCCTACCAGAGAATGTTTTCATACAAAATTTCGATTTTGAAAAATTCATATCTTCATGAGTTTGAAAGTTTTTCTAAGTTTTTCTAATTTTGACGTGCTCTTTCCATCTATGGTAATTATATTTAGCTGTACTGTGACTTTTGGAATTACATGATAAAAGCTCATTTGGAGGACAAAACAATAGACCAGTTCACGCTGTCGTCCACCATTTTGAATTGGAACAAACACGTCAGGGTTATTAGAAATTCCCATCACTTTGACTTCCTGTAAGTCTCCACTCTAGTTTGATCTATTTTCAAAATTTCGCATTGTTTGGAAATATAACATCGATCTTCTTTTTAGGACTCTTACTATGATGAAAATTGGAAAGCTATTTTTCAAAAAAAAAAGTATTTTTGTTTTCCAAATAAAACTTCCGGCATGCGAATTTTCAAAATTATAAGAAACATTCATGAAAAACTGGCTGTCTCAAAAAATATAGTTAAAACACCCACATTGCTCTCATTTTCAGTCATATAACTGGTGGCCATACCTGCTGTTTATTGAAGATTAAATTTTGAAAATTCCTCAAACTAGAGCGGATTTAAAGGAAGACAAAGTGATGGGAATTTCTAATAATTTTGGCACGTTTGTTCCAATTCAAAATGGCGGACGACAGCGTGAACTAGTCTATAGGCTCCAATTCTCAGTTAGAACTCAATTTTATTGTTTTGTCCTTCAAATTGAGCTGCTTTGATACATGTCATATGAAAGTGGCCTATAGACAAAAGATGCTGATGCTGATGCTAAAAGCATTACTGTTTCAAGGAAAAGCAGTGTACAAAACATTTAGTTCTGTAAAAAGGAAGCTTTGTACAAATCTAAGTAAAATATAAATATACTTTTAAAAAGTTTATATTTGGGCAGTTGCTTACAAAGTTTGACTGTAGCTACAATGGCGTGCAGAACCTGTTGAGACACTGCCCAATTTTGGCCTTAATTGGCCGGCCTTGATTTATGCTCCCCCTCCCCCTGTCTCAATGTTGAGTAGACCTGGGAGATTCCTGCGACAATAGGTCCAACACTTGACCCAACCAACATTGTGTCGGGGGAGGGGGGTTTAGAACATATGGCCGTTGCAACACCTACATGGTGGGTATGATATCAAAGAACGTCAATTTTAGGGCACGGACTGTCTCACCTATTCTGCACGCCGTTGTAGAAGAGGCAATACCAGTCAGAAGTTTTCCCACATTTAGCCATTCGTCATCAGAGATATCTCAAGAGCTGTTCAACTGGCCAATTAAGTTGTGAACACGTGGGAAAGATTGAGACAAAGAAAGTCCGCATGCAAAATTATTACGCCTTTGCATCAACTGGTCGCATGGTAAGTTACAAAACCTGCTCCATGTGATCATTTTGATGCAAAAGGCCAAATGAAAATATTCTAATGAATGACATTTCTGTATTAACGAAACACTTACACAGTCTGTGGAAATCCTATAAAAGTTTCACTGTTTTGAAGCTGATACTTAATTATAGGTAGTATTTTACACTCAACCAACACTTTGCGGCCATGTTGGATCCAGTCCTTGGGTAACGACTCCATGTAAGGACGACTTCTAATGTCCTGAGGTTGATAAGTGGATGTATCTGTAGCAGGGGTTGTACTAGTAGTAGGGTAGTAGGAGTAGTGTAGTGTTTGTAGTTGGTGTAACACCTGTTGTAGGTGTAGTATCTGTAGTACCTGTAGTAGCCCTAGTACAGCAGTTCCCATAGTAGGCAGTGTACACGTAGTAGGTGTAGTACTTGTAGTAGGTGTAGTATCTGTAGTTCGTGTAGTACTTGTAGTATCTGTAGTGCGTGTAGTATCTGTAGTACATGTAGTACCTGTAGCACCTGTGGTAGGAAGGCTGTGTACTTGTAGGTGTAGTATTTGTAGTAGGTGTA